>JAVQJG010106350.1:0-42048 GCA_036024015.1 Craterocephalus amniculus | reverse complement strand
AAAACATAACTGTGTGGAGATTTCTATTTTTTTTTATCTGTGTGTGTGTGTGTGTGTGTGTGTGTGTGTGTGTGTGTGTGTGTGTGTGTGTGTGTGTGTGTGTGCGTGTGTGTGTGTGTGTGTGTGTGGTCCGACACGATACACCGATGTGGCGCTGCTGGCCTCGAACGACCTCTGCAGATACTGAAATTATTCAAAACAAATCCTCATGAATTTTTCATTGATTAAATTTAATGGATAAAAACACAAATCTCATGAAATCGCTGAAGATTTCGCCTTCAATCTGCTGTCCAGACACCTTTTTTGTCAGGGACACAAGAACAAAAAGACGACCAAAACAAACGTTCTCGCTCTTGCAGCCCGGAGAACAAAAACAAAGTTCTCGCTTCTCATGGAGTGACAAGGTTTAGTCGAGCACACAAGCTTTTATATAAGATACTCCCTCCTGGCCTGAGGCGGCGCTGCAGCCTGAATTAATGGAGAAAATTCGTTCATTTATCGGTTTGATGAGCTTAGCTAAATTCCTGCAAACTGTTCAGCTGCACATTCACATCTCCCTGAACAAACCAGGATCTCCGAGCTAAAGAAACGTGGCTGTGAATGCAACTTCACTGAAACCGTTTAGCTGGGTTAGATAGATGGTTTGGCGTGGAGTGTCTTAAATCTCCAGCAAGGCCTCTGAGTTTATTAATACGTCGAATTTAGGTTTGAGAAACAGCATGAGATGCAATCAGCTTGTGTTTATCCAGCTTTATTTACTCCTTTGAAATAAACAACAAGATGTTCCTGCTGAACAAAAATCTGTTTCCTCCACCATCCTTTTTTTTATAAAGTATGATCTCAATCATTTGTTCGTGAGACTACCAATGGAAGAGATTAAAACTTGGCCTGTTTTAGGACAAATCTGGAAAATAAAAACTTAAAAACTCAACATTGTAAGTATTAAATTAGAAAGATTATTATCACTTATGTTACTGAACGTATTGTAATCTTTCACTCTGTTTTAGTAAGAGATAATATCTGGCACTGCTCTATGGAGCACCACAGGAAGGAATCAATCCCCCAGCATCAATACTCCTGATTAGTTTTTAATGAAGGGTGAAAAACACCAGCAGTGCAGCTTGTTGGAGGTTTTTGTCTATTTTTTTTACCTTAATCCTTAATGAAAGGACTTTATAGAGAGACCCATAATCTTATCTACATTCTGCTGCTGTTCATGTTCTGCAGCAACCAGAGGAGAGGCTGCTGTGTTTGTGTGTCTGTGTGTGTGTGTGTGTGTGTGTGTGTGTGTGTGTGTGTGTGTGTGTGTGTGTGTGTGTGTGTGTGTAAAAGCCGTATCTGTCAGAGGAGTAATAATGACCTAACACACACACACACACACTGCAATCTGTCATCACCAGAGGTGATCTTACTGCAGAGAAGGAAGCTTTAACTTGATCAGACTCATCTCAGCTCTGATCATGAAACGTGAACATGGAGGAAGTGATAGGAAATCCAAACCAGCTCTCATCTCTACAGCTTTCAAACCCTGCATTTGAAAAAAACTTTATGAACACCTACTGCTGCTGTTGGTTGGAATGATGTGAGCTGTAGCTGTGGGGACAGGTGGCTCAGATTGTAGGACGGATCATTCAGTAATGTTAAGGGTGGAGGTTCAAATCCCACCTCCAGTGAAGGAACTGCTGATAAAACTCAATTGTAAGTTGCTTTGGATAAAAGCGTCAGCTAAATCACAGTAATGTAACGTAGCTGACCCTAAGAAGCCCCTGACTGAACACCGCTGTTTCCTTATGAGGAGAGGACTGTTAATGTGGAGCATTCAGCTCTTTTTCCTATCAGTTTATTCAGTCTCCTAAAGTCTCTGGTGCTGCCAAGCTGATTACACTGGTCCATAAACAGACCAAAGCTCGTCGTTTTGACTGAACACACAAAAAATGTTCGAGAAAAGTCGCAACACAAAGATGGACCTATCTGGAACATTTCCTGATATCTGCGAGGAAAGGATATATTTGAAACTGCAGTGAAAGAGCGGATGAACTTGATCGCAATGCAAAGAAATTCTCATTTACATATAGATTTAAAATGTGGTGTCATCAAAAGCAAATGTTTTTGTTATATTTGCTATATACATATAAACTGTATGGACGGTTCGACTTTGATATTTGACTTTCTCATCCCTGCAGTTTGGTGGTTTTGGAAAGAGCTGCAGGTCTAACGTGGCTGAAAAGCATCAGCTACTGTACACTGCTGACCTCTTTATTTAAATATATTTTTTTATAAATATTTAGTTTTTCCCCACCTTTTTAATTTGAAGTACAACCCAAAGCCTGACACAAGGATATTTTTGATCATTTGAATGAGATACATTGTGCGCAGTCCTGCTGCAGCTTCCAGTATTACGCTGGGAGCGTCTGTCCCAGTGAAGTGGAGGTTACAGTGTTGCATCAGTTCCCAGAGTGTGATGTGCATGGATTTATGGAAAGTTACTTGGTCTGAGGAGTAAAAATCCTCAGTTTGAAGATGGAAATGATCATTTTAGTGTACCTTTAAAGACAAAGTATTTATGTCACAGAAATAAGTTCAAGAGTTTGACCAGATTTCCTGCAGCTGTGTTCAGTAATTACACCGAAACTCGATAAGCAAGCACTGACTCAAAGTTGCGAGGAGGAACCAAAACTAAACCAATATCCATGGAGTCAGCTCTTCCTGAGGGTTATCCGCTAAATGAATCATCTCCAAATCTGCAACTTTCATTCGATTTTTCCTTTTTTGGCGAGGGAGGGTTGGCGAGGGAGGGTTGGGGTCAGAGTGGATGAGACGAACGCAGGCTTCTAGGGACGAAGCTTTCTAGGAAAAGTTAAAAAGTGGAGGAAGTTCAGACGGGGTGAACAGATGGGGAGGTTTTCATGAGACATCCCAAAGCTTTCCACCATCACCTGGGAGCAAGACGAGACCAACTGGTGTGTGTTGCTTTGGCTTCACATCACCGCCCTCCACACACACACCTACCTTCCACATGAAGACTCAAAACAAACACAGATTAAATTCTTGTTAATCATGATTCTGGTCACAGGAAGGAGGGAGTTGAGGTGGATGACAAAATCCCCGTCATTTCCTTTTTGTGGAGAAGTCAGTAATTATTTCTAATGCGGAAATCTTTGTACAATAATATGGTACTTTTACCGTTTACTCTGTGAAAAGGGTGTACTTACAGAGGACATCATGAAATATCTGGCTATTACCAGGCTTTAGGAAGAGCTAAATCCTGTCATAGATGATAGAAGACACACTTAAATTTAGTTAAATACTGATAATTAATCCAAAAAGGCCTAAGCTGTGTGTAAAAATGAAGTTTTTGGTCATTTTTTCATTCTCTCGTAGATTTGCTGCACTATTTGACCAATTTTCATCCAGGTTCTTGCTGTCGGTCAGATGGTTTCATATCAGACTACACAAAACTCGGATGTTCATACACAACCTGCGGTTGCAAAACAACCCCCACGCTTCATCGGGGATACAAACTCTGCTCTCTTATCCAAAGAACACTGCTCCAGACGTCTCGCAGTTTGTTCTGCTGTAACTTTGCGACATGTTCTTTTTAGAGAAACTCTCCCCAAACCCTTCCAAGTATCTGTCCAGTCATCTCCTTCAGACTGAGGCCTGCATAGTCTGAGACGTCGTTCCTGGGATTTCATGGCCTGACCTCGCAGTGAACTTGCCGGGACGTCTTTTGTTGTGGAGATTACCAGCCGTCTAGTAAATCTTCCTCCCAGTAGAATAATGGACTCCCAGTAGTTTAGAAATGGTTTTATAACCCTTCAGATTAACCGGCAGGTGTTTCTGGAAGATCCCTGCTGATGTCTTTCCTCCCTGGCATTATATGCCAACTGCATCCATGTGCAAAGTCTTAGAGATGAAAGATGTGCACTCGTAGCGCTATATCCGTATAGATATGGGCTGTGTTTGAATGTGCGCCCTATTCCCTACATAGTGCACTATTTAGTCACGACATTTCGTAGGGGTGTCCGAATGTGAAGAGGGAAACAAAGTGGTGCACTCAAAATGACCCACAATGCATCTTGAATAGTCAGTAAATGGGCCAATATAGACCTCAATGCATTGTGGGTAGGTGCTAAAGTGACGTCTTGCCAACGCGCCAAGCTCCATTCTCCTCACCTGTCCGCTTATCTGCCGTCATTTTCTTATTTTTATAATAAGTTCATATAGTGTTGGCAAGAAAATGCTAAAGTTAAAATGTGGTTCCATTTCTCTGATGGAAGATGCATCAGGTGACGAGTTTCACCAATATCAAAGCAGGTTAATATAAACCATGGGTGTCCAAAGTCGGTCCTCGAGTGCTGCCGTCCTGCAGGTTTTCCATGTTTCCCTGCTTCATCACACGTGTTTCCCCTGAATAAACTTCAGACCTTCAATTTATCTGATCTGAACAAATAAAAGATAAAAACGATTAAAGTACAGTGGTGGAAAAGTTTTCAGACACCCTTAGAAATGTACACTATCACAAATATTTTCAAATTAAAGAATTTAAGGTTTTGCTGCGTATTTTTTGCTGTGGCAGTAAAAAAGAAACTGCATTTGAAGACCTAAGAGTGATTCTAAATGAACTATTTTGCACATTTATTCTTTTGTTTTTAATTCTTTTGCTTATATTGTGCAGTGCTTTAGTACAATGTTCTTGTTTTAAATGTGCTAAGAGAAAATGGAATGGATTAGATTTTTTACCCAAAGCATGGGGTGTCCAAACTTTTTTCACCACTTTATATTAATATTTTTTATGAGTGTTTTATGAAAGAAGTGAACATCAAATATCAAAGTGTTGAACAGTTTTGCATTTATTTCATATTAATCTGTTGGCATTTTATACAGAATTAGTATTCATTAGTGGTTTAATACAATGACGTGTACAGTGCTTCTGTCTCAACAAATTCAGCTTTACAAAAATAAACGTAACTGCATCATGTGCAGTGTCAGGACCCGGTCCTGGCGCACATGCTGGGCCAATGAGGAGCAACAGTCTCATCTTGCTACAACAGCGATGTCCCGAAAAAAAATACCATGTGCTTAAAACATTTATTACTTAAATGAACCAAGCAGGTGGCAGAAAAGTCAGAAACTGATCCAAGCTGCGGAAGAAAATAAGTAAGCAGGATTAGAGTTTGATGCAAATATTTTTTTTAGTGTAAATGTTCAGAAAAATAATGTTGTTGCTTCATTGGCAGGAAAATTAAGTCCAGCAAAGGCACATTCATCAACATCTTCTACTTCCCTTTAACACACAACAACATAAAAAAAAAGATGGATGACAAGATACACATTTAACATGACTTTGAGATGTCGCTCGGCAGCCAGAAACACGACGTCCAAACCAAAGCTGTCTTTTCTGGAACAGAGAGGAAGACGCAAATTTCCCTTCAGACATGCTGCGGGTTTGAATCCCTTTATGAAGCTTTGTGTAACAACGTTACACCCCGACACCTCGCTGCACTTTTTATTGCACCCAAGTTCAAGAAAAATAAACTAAAACAAAACTAAAACTGAAAAAAAATATTAGTTTGAGAAATATTCTAGTGTGAAACTACATGCTGTGCTTCAGTTAATTAAATGTGTTTGAACAGTACATGCGCACACACACGGCTTGGCATGGCAATATGGAAGACGCAGGACGGTGTGCTTGGCATTAGTACAAGAGTTTCTATACAAATTCGTCTCTTTCTGATGGAGCGCGCAGACAATGATCTATACATTTCTCCCCGGTTGCCAGGTTGGAGGATTATCCCCTTATTTTAGAGCCACTTATTTCTACATAATGGGTAGAAAAATGCTCAGGCATTCAAATCAAGTTTTACAGAAAGGGTGGGAAAGGGTTGCCATGTTTGGACAACATCCCCCCCTCCCAGCTCAGACCCCCACTGGGCTTCCAGGTGCTGAGCTGAAGGAGTAAAACTGCGAACAGAGCAGCGGCGCCTATTCAAGTATTTGCAGGTTGTTTATTACATAGTTTTCTGTGAAATCGGATGTGTGTTGCCTGCATACCATCTGCTGTAGAGGCAACGCTCCCAGTTTGGAGAGACGGCAGCCAAAACTGAAGTAAAACTAGTTTTATATTTTATGGTCTCAATGTCAATGACAACCTTATACTGATAAACTAAAGTTAAAGAAAATTACCTTATGGTGGTTTTGAAGACAAATATCAAACTGCTTCTGGTCTCAAAGGAACATGAGGAGTGTAAATATTTCTAATGACGACATGTCCCAGCTTTCATGCCAGGCCTCAAACTACGAGCGTTGTATAAGACTTTTACCCCACACTGTGCATCCCTGTTAAAGCATCTCGTGTAGGAAACATGTTGCATGAACGTTCTTCTTTTGTTAGAAGATTCCTGCTAATTCCCAACCTTAAACATGATGTAATGGATACGAATCTCTGATATACATTCAGTACGTTCTGTCGTGCCAGAGTCACGCTGCAGAGCGAAATGGAAGACAAAGGATGGATCATGATGGAAAATTCAGTCACAAAAATGAGTTTTTAACCAAATGCCGACTTAGATCCTTGATGAACTGTCGAGCCTGACAACGTCCAGCAACATTTAAGCTACCAGCAGATTTCCTCCTGTGGTTTATGAGCGGAACGGTTTTTATCTGAAGCTAAGTGATGAAATATTCATTAATTCTACTCTCAAGCTCTCCAGTCATTACCTTATTACATCAATGGATGCTCAAGTTAAAGTGTGAAGCTGATTATATTGTTTTGTTATGTTAAATTCCTGCCATGTTTGTACATTCAGATCGTTGAAGCAATCTTTGCCTTGGCTCACCTTTCCTGTCTGACAAAAAGGGCTCAGCGACATCGTGCAACAGCAGGAATAAGGAGTAAACGGTATGTGAGGGATCCCTTCAACAACTGGTACTACAGAGGTGGCATCAGGTTAGTTAGGAACTGGTTACGTAAGCTGGGGAGACATGATCCGATCTGAGGATTACAGCAACATCTGTAACAGCTTATTTAGGAGTTGATGTCCAGCAGATACAACAACAGAGTTTTACTGCTCTTTTTTTTTTTTTTACAAAAAGGCTTGACTGCAGGCTGGATGGTGGCTTCAGGCTCTCTGACCAATCACGAGGCTCTTTTTTTTTTTTTTTTAGGTGTGGTGCTGCACGATGAGGTTGCGAAGCTGTTTGATGACAGTGTCGATGAGTTTCTGCCGGTCTCTGTCCGTTTTCCTGAACTGGGCAAAGACGTTGTTCTTCCTGCTCGTCTCCTTCATCCTGGAGACAGAAATAAAAAAGGGATGGAGGGGCAGAAGTGAAAGAAAACAGGAGATGAGCAGGATGAAGGGGAATAAAATAAACCGATATGCATCCACACAAACCTGGAGCATGCTCAGTTCACACATCTTTGAAAAGGACGCATGCAGCAGGGCTTGGAGGTATGGAGTCATATCAGTATTAAGGTTAAATGAGGATATATATCTGGACATCTTCATGGTTATTTCTTTATTTTCCTTATAAATAAATTAAAGAGCCAATAAAGACACCTTCACTAGCCGGGCTGCTCACAGGGAAATATATTTTACTTATAAAAAACCCTCCATAACTTTGAGTTATGTTACTCTCAGACCAACCAACGCCGGTGATCACCTGACCTCTATAGGAGAGATCGTTTCCAGTCTCAGGATATCGCCTGTGGGGGAAAGATGAGAAATGTTTCTCTGCTGACTAACGGCTGGAATAAACTGTCCGATTTTTTAAGTCGTGTCTCGCAGATCAACCCACAAATAAATTGCAGGGTTTTAAAAATCATAACGCGCGTTTCATGTTCTCACACCATTCGATGCTCAGGACCCGCTGCTCAGACCCTCGTGACCTGAACTGTAATCACGTAAGAACCTCGAAGTGCGGACATCCATCATTGTTAAAACTCTTACAAACAAAAAAGAATAAATAAAAAATCTGCTGCTTGACTATTTGTGCCATTTGGTGTGTGGAGACCCTAACCTTTTAAATCTCACACTAATAAAACAAGCAAGAGAAACATTTTTCTTTGCATTTTCTCTTTTCTTTTGAACAACAATAATATGAATAAATGTTCCCAAACAATATTTTTTCAAAAAAAGGACTTAAAAGATGTTTCGGTGTTCATCCAAACTTCTTCCTCAGTTGTTTGGTGCACAGGAAGTAGCACTGGCATTTATAGACAAAGTGTCACACGATTCAGGCCTATTCAAACTGGGCCAAACATGACCAGGTAACATGGCACATGTTGGTCCAATTGTGGCAGAGAAGATGGAGAATGTTTTTTACCTGGAAAAATGAACCTTCATCAATGATACGAATACATGTTTGTTTGTTTTTAATAGCAAATAGATAAGATAAAAGTTCATAAGGTTATAATGAAATGGTCAAAATTTGAAATACCAATGAATAAACACTTTCTTTGGGGGTTGCATACCCAAACCGATTGGTTGAGATGGTTTGGGGAGGTTTACTCCCATTGGCTAAAATTATGCATGACCCAGTCCGAGACCTTCACATGACGATCCAAGATTTCTGATCAGAAGCTTTGTCGTGAGGTGGTAGTCGCTTCTTATAACCTTGTGTAAACTACACTGGACACGACACGATTGATCTGAAAATCAGGCTGATCCAAAACTAACCGGATGAGAGATAAATCTGTGCTAAATGGATAAAAAACCTCACAGTGTGGCAGATGTGCCATAGTAAAAGCTGCACATGAAGTCTGGAACAGTGTGTGAGCTCCGATGTGTGTGAAAACTCTCCAAACAGATTAAAATCCTCTGTTTTCATGCAGGTTGTGTGTGTGAGGATGCGGTTATTGTCATCATTTCCCTATCAGCTCTGGCTCCATCATCGCTGATGGCACAAGATACGGACAGATGAGGGTGTTGTTATAGCGATAGCATCAGTATCATCACGACAAGGATTTATTTATATCCCTCAGAGGAGATTTCACACGCTAAAACAGATGTTTAGTCGTCTTCAAACATGCCTGAATCCAGTGTTACATAGATACACGCAGAGCATACTCACGGTTTAAATAACCTGTCAGTGACGAAGAGGAAGGACAGAAGAATATGAATCAGCAAACCCTCATGAAGACGATGCAACCATCAGCTCGTTCACCGTATGACCAGATAAGAAGGAAGCGAAGGAACAAAGCATGGTGTGAAAACCAGAGAAATTACTCACTTCTCCAGAAGGGCCAGTGCCGTGTGGGGGTTGACTCGCAGGTATTTGCAGGTGGGTTTGCCGTAATCAGCAAGGTAGGTGGACCAGTCCCACTGGGTGAACAGTTCCAGTAACTGGGAGAGAGTTAGAGGAGAGGATTACTTGACAATGAGTTAAACTGTGAGAAGGTTAATACCAACAATTTCTATATGACTGCTGACTTAGACTGCTAGCACGTTGAGTTTTAGTAGGTAAGCAGCTGATAAAGCAGGTAAACATCGACATGCAGCCAATCTCATGGTGACAAATCTGGATGTTTGTGGAAAAGCGTTGTATAAAGGACATAAACATCCTGGAGCTTGATCAAATGCAACTGAATATCTTTTGCACGGTTGAATATGTTTCACCTTGCATCCATTTCAGTTCAGAACTGAAGAAATTTCTAGCATACTAGGATTGGGAATCACTGGTTTCCTCATGAGAAATATATCGATACAGTGATTTAATAATTGCTAATCTCTCAAATTCAGTCACGATATGTTTTTGATTCGATTTGATCTAGGATCCACCGATGGATATGAAACGATATGAAGCAATATCATGAGTGATTGATCACAATTATTTCCATTCTTCACAAAAAGCAACTAGATCATCATTTAATAACCTCTCTTTATTGCTGAGCTCTGGCATCAGTTTTAAAGAAAATATTTTCAAAACAAAAGTACGTTTGATAACCGTAAATCTATCAATTTTTGCCGATGTTAGGATTTTGGATCGATATCATTGACCATATGATCGATCCAGCATACATGCAGAATGATAGCAAAATGGCAACCTGAGTAAACCTCATTTCTCATTTATAACCAAGGATTACCTCTCAGGCACACCTGAAAATTGTGCCAACAATGTTAGCCAAATTGTATGTTTAATGTAAGGGGTCAGCTGTTCCTCCATATAAACAATTAATTTATATGGTTAAAGGGATACCACGAAACTTCTGGCCACCAGGGGCTCCAAACCAAGCCGAACTTTCTCTTTCTGACCTCCTCCGACACAGTTTGCACCTTTTTATTCCTTTTACAGTCATGACAGACTTTATAAAGATCACAAAGCAGAGCCCTCTGTGTTTATAAACAGGCAGAAAAAGCAAAGTGCTGCAAGTCACATGATCCTATGGCAGACAGATCCTCTCCTGCAAAGTTACCATTAAAAATTTCCAAATTTTCCACAAAGTACAATAGCAATATGGCGATGTGGCCATTGAATAGTGTTTAACGCATATGCTGCACTTCTTGCAAAATCTCTTCCTGCGCGACTTCATTGTGAAAAAGATAGTATTTCATGAATTGGAAAATTTTGCTGATCCCTGATAAAGGATGAGAGTTATATTTTTCTGTTTAATTGTTTGTAAAAAGATTCCCATTTCCTCTGACGTTCATACAATCCATCTTTACTCCAAACAAATTGGTCATGTGACCCTCTATGTCACGTCTGGGGAAGTGGAAACGAGGAAAAACTTTTTCCATTACACTTTCGTGAAATATTTCGATATCAGTATGTCTGAAAAACAATAGCGTAGAAACAATATTGCAATATTTAAGACATTTTTTTAATAGTAGGTGTTTCCATAGCCAGATTTTTATTGCGATATTTAGGTTTTGCGTAATTCAGGGGGTAATGAAACACAGCTAATGTATGGTTTCTCAAGAGGGCGGCCAATTCACAGCGCTGACACACCTCAAACTCTGAACCAAGAAATCATCCATTATTACTCACATTAGGCTGATATTTGGGTAGAAATTTACAGGGTATCCCTTTAAATTGTGTAAATAAAGCAAGAAGTACACTGCAATACAATAAATGTGGCTTCTGAGGCTGTTATTTTTTCAGGCTGTTAATTATGATGCAGCGAGACTGAATAATTTAAGTCTACTTAAAAGATCTGATCTACATGTCGGCAGAACTATAATATTAACATAACTGGTGGTACATTAACTGAACTATTCACCGTTGTTCATTTAGGTTTTTCTTTTATTTTTTAATGGTCTCAGATTTTCTTCCTAAATGAAGGAGTGGGAGGAAACAAACCACGGCAGATCTGTTGGGCATGAAATCAGTTAGATAGCTGAAACATGGCAGATCTGCATCACTTGCTTTAAAACAGCTGAACAGGGAAGCAGCGTTGGCAGCGAGATGTGCTCCTTCTGTGACCTTCCAGTCATGGGTTAAACGTATTGTGCATTGTCAGTCCTAAATGAACAATGCAAAACTAAAGTAGTCTTAATCTTCCTAAGAACTTAGGGAGGACTATACAAACAGACTTAGTATTGGATTTACACTCAGCGTAGCTGGCGTGACCCAGTCCTGACCTTCATGTTCTTAACACTCCAAAGATGATCAATTTCTTGATCTCCAAGAAGCTAACGGTTTGCTCCGTTTGCTGCATTTTCCCTAAAAAGGCGAGTCAGTGAGAGGAGAGGTGCCATCTCCTCCTGAATGACCCACATTTCAAAGTGTTGCATAACCTGCTGCTGCCCTGCTGAACTCTGCCTAACACACAAAGCAACAGGCCCCGGCAGGCAAACCCGTAAGCCTGCAGACATACACACACCGCCGTCTGTGAAACACACACACGTTAGCAGGGAGCCCCAGTGAACTCTGGGTAACACCAAACACACTGATCCAGAGAGAGAAACCATATGTGAGCAAAGGATGAGAGAAGAGGAGGAGGAGCAGAGAGGGATGGAGAGCAAAACCACATGTGGGGACGACGAAGAAAATGAGAGAGTAATGATGGAAACAGACGCCGGCGGAGGGTAACAGAGCACATGCGAGAGAGTAGGAGGGTAACGGCAGGGCAGAGGGAGAAGATAAGGGGGAGAGACGAGTGTTGGGCGATGAAGGTGCCTCATCAGGAAACAAAGAGGACATAAAGGCTGGTGTGATGAGAAAAAAAACAACATTGGTTGGTTTCAATATTATGAAGCTTCAGTCTGAAAAATCCATGTTACAGTCAGCGTTTTGCAGACACGCTCGGGCAGATGATGATGAAAGATAAAGGCTGTGGAATACTTGAAATTATGCCATTGCACACAAGCGCCGATGTGAAATATCTGCATTTTGTCTATGCATACCCAGTGCAATGTAAAATTGGGAAAAAAGGTAATGAAGATTTTTTTTAAAAATGGTTGAAGAAACTATGATTCATCAACAAGAAACAATGACATTGTGCAGATATGCAGAAAGAGAAAAAAATGGATTGGGTGCATCCGAACACTTATAATTCAGCTCGTTGGTAAAAATTCATTGCACGTTGTCTTGGTAATTTTTTCCTTGCTCATCAGAAAAGAATGAGTTCTACGAGTTGAGATAAAAAGTTTGAATGAAGTGAAAAGTGACTCTTGCATAGTGGTTGGCTCTTGTGACGCCTTTTCTGATTGGTCGATTGCGTATGTAGTGGGTGCAAATATTAAAATTTATATTTAAAAAAAACTTGTAAAATCAAAATTTCTGTCTCCAAAGTGAACGTTCCCATTGGCTTGTCATTGATTTTAAAGAGATACCGTGTACCTTTTGGCTAGTAGGAGTCCTAAACCTGTAATTTCTCCCAAAATCGAACTTTTGACCCAAATATCAGCCCAATGCGATCAGTAATGGATGATTTCTGGGATCAATACATTGTTTGACACCTGTCAGTGCACCAAGGGGGGCTGCCCTCTTCAGCGCCGTGTGGCCTGTTGGAAGTTTTAAGTTTAGCCCCCTGGTTTAAAAAAGTTACACAGTGCGTCTTTAATAAACATTGCCGTGCAAAAGTACCACACTTAACCCCTTACAGTTGTTTTACAAGATAAATTCTCACATTGGTCCATATTAGCATGCTGGTGATGATCTGATCAGTAGGAAATAATTCTTTATAGCACTTGCAGTAATGAGCGTAGCCTTGAAAAGTTTTGGCTGGCCACACTGCAACAGTTCAGTCTGGTTTTCCTCAAATTTAGTACCTTCAGGGGAAATTATCACCAAAAAGGTCAACGCGCAAAAACGTCTGAGCTGTTAAAAACTACCAAATGTTCATTCACTTTTAGGATATCAACCCTTTAAATACCAGTTTGAATAATTGATTCATTACAAACCCAACTCCACCCACATATACACACACAAAAAAAATCTTGGTGATCCTAATGCAAAAAAAAACAACACTATTGTAAACCGGCAACTGAATGACAATGAAAGTTGTTTTTCTAATTAAAAGTGTAAGTAACCCCGCAAGGTAACTCCTACAAAGGAAAAACAGGAAAATCTAACCAACCAGTTCAATATATGCAAAGATTATGGTGGAAGTTGCCTTTTCCATCATACTGCTATGAAATAACTGACTCATTCACAAAACCAGACAAGAAATTTGCTTAAATCAAGTAGTTGCTACACACGACTTGCAAACAAATTTCATTACACAATAATCTTTTAGGGTCGTTTCCCAGTTGCGGTCCTCACGTCTCTGTCCTCCATGTTTTAGATGTTTCCCTGCTTCAACAAACCTGATTCAGGTTAACGGATATGAGCCATTTGGTGAGTTGTTCGCTACAGGCAGGTGTGGCAACATGTGGAAATATAGGAAACCAGCAGGGCGGTGGCACTTTGGGGCTGGACCTGAGACACACTGCTTTAGGGAGATGTGGAAATCCCTAAGAGACGTTCGCCTTTTTTCCCCAGCTGGTTCAAATCGAAGCAAAGAGGTCGTGACTACTATCCAAGTTATTCCTGAAAACAGGAAGCGTCCGAAATATTTTCTCCTTTCAGTTCAATCAGGTTTCACAGTGAAGCCGAATGGCTTCTTTGTTCTTCCTCCCCTCCTTTCCTTCCTTGCTTGCCTTCCTCCCTTCTTCGTCCAGCTCCCACTATCACCGTTTTCTTCTCCTTCCCATCCTCCCTCTGGTTCTGGCCGCCATGTCCACCTCTCTCCTTTGTCCTCAGGTTCACCCCTTGTGTGGCCGAGGTTTGACCTGATAATCCTTCGGCATAAACAAGTACGAACAGGAATGCTGCATGTGCACACAGAAGCAGGTATACACAAGGTTAGGAGGGGGAAGAAAAAACTGTTTATTGGATACAGAAACATGAGGAAGTGTGTGTTAGCAGTCAGTACACACCGCCCCACAAACAACCCGTTTCACTTTTTCATGTCACGGTTTGCTAATCTTTTTTCCCCTTATCAGTCCAAACAGATCTTAATAAAACAAAATCTGCTTTTTGGAGTGTCTTACTACTTAGATCAAATTCAAAACTAAACAACCTAATCCACAGATGTATTTAGACCCATCACTAACAACTTGGTCCAAGCTCCTTTGGCAGCATCAAAAACCTCGAGTCTTTTCAGGAATGATCCTACAAGCTTGGCACACATTTCCCTTGGAGGTTGGATTTAGAAGATTTGGAGGGTCAGACATTTCTGGGTCCCACCAGGGATGTTTTGACTGGGTCACTTTGAAGCTTTCCTAAAGCTGTTCCAGGTTTTTTTTTGCCAGATATTTGTCTCATTGTCTTGCTGAAATGCAAACCTCAGTCTGAGCTCTGGATAAGCTTTTCAGCCTCTACTGTACCCCATCATCACCTGTCTCCAAGCCACCACTGCAGGAAAAAAAAGACACATTTGGACACTGACAGCGGTTCTTTAAGGCCGGGTTCCCATGTATGTGTTTCAGGCATTAATGGTGTTCTCATTTAAAAGTGGTGATGTTTTTCTTATCACATCTAATTCTGGGTTCACTGCTTTGGTTTTATAAACTCGCAGGTGGTGGGAAGTTTAGAATAGTTCAACTTTAAGGAGGCAGGGGAGGAACCAGCCAGTCAAATAGCGCAATAAGGGATGGGCATAATTATCAATCGTTAAGATTTTTATTGATTCCATTATCTTTTAATCGATTAATCATATACATATTTAGACTGGTGCTGAAGTTGTATGTAGTTGTATGTGCATATTTTCCACTGAATTTAAATGCCATAAGAGTCATTCATCTTGCCATAAAATTTAAAAAAAGGAAAAATCAGGTTTTTTCTACTTTCACTTCATCTAAATAGGTTATAAATATTGAATTTTGATATAGAAATAGTAATTATTAATCAATAATTGATAGTTTATTCTCTTGATAATCGATAAGGACAATTTAATCAAATACCCATCCCAATGATGAGTCTGATCTGATGGTTGTTGCTAAAATCCCAAGCATCAGGCCTTCCTACCATCGAACAGTTAAGCGTTACTGGTGGAAATAATGATTAAGGATCATTTACATTAATCTTCTTCTAAACTAGCTTTGTTTTTTATACTAAAATTTTATAAAAACAGGCATCATTGATGTTTAATAAGCCAACTCCAAGTTGAAGAAGCCTTTCAGAGACCTCCCATATAAAGGGGACGTACCAAAACTCAGTAATAAGAATCATCGTTTGTACAAATGTGTGTTTTTAAGAAATTAATTAAGTAAAAGCTAAAAGTAAAATATAGCCCCTTTCTGTAAAGCACTCTGTCCTCAACCTTGGTTGTTTAAAGTGCTATATAAATAAATTTGATTTGATTTTGATATGAAAAGTGGCCTGATAGAGGCCTGTCCTGCAGCTGTTGCTTTAAAAGAAGCAGCACTGAAGAGCTGAGTTAAACACACACTAATATGCGGAAAGAGGTCCAACACACAGGCAGACAGATAAGCTGGCAGCTGAGATCCAAGAGATTTTCATGTTATCTGAAAGCGATTGCTGTCTTTACCGCGGGATCACCATCAGTACATCTCCCTCCTTTTCCTTCTCCCTGTTTAAATTGATAAACTTGGGTTATCAGTGCGGTGAAATAATAAAAGGTGAGAGAAGAAAGAATACATAAGAGAGATTTGAGGAAAGGAGGGCATTTCAGGCCACAGAGTAAGCATCCAAAGGAAATGATTGCCCTGTTAATGCAAATGCTTTGATACGCGCTGAATGGCTGCAGAAAGACAGCCGTTATCAACATTTCTCACACATCGCAGCCTGCAGATTTTCATTTTGGAGATGCATGCCTCAGAGCTCTGGATAGTGTCTACTTAAATGTTTAATTTTTGGCCTTTTAGTTCAGAGTATGCACAAACAAACCAAAGTCTCCACATTGCAGCCCATACCCAATTCCATAATAAGTAACTACAGTTTGTACCAGAGGACACTTTTATGTAAACACAGTCACTTCACACCAGTAAATACACAGATGTGGGTTAGCATTGTCCAGTTTTATAGCCAACAATTCATCTGTCAATCTTTGCTCATGCATAGTAAAGTTGCACTCTGCCCCTTCAGGAAAATCATCACACTGAAGGCAACAGCTCCTAAATGGGCACAGAAGTCACTGTTGGAGGATCCACTTGGGACTTCTTTAAGCATTCGTCACCTTAACAGCGTCTGGGCTTTTATCAAGTCATTATGAATAAGAACTTGTTCTTTAAGACTTGTTTGGATCAATGAAGATTTAATCTAACAGGAAAATCCTTCAAATCACGCAAAGGGTCATTAAAGGGTCACTATCACTGCCTCACTACAACAAAGCCCCGTTTCCACCGAGTGGTACGCTTTCTGTCGGTTAGGAATGGTCTGGACCCTCAATGTTATGCAGGGTTAGGCCCGAATGTCTAATGTGGCATCATACTCGTGCAATGACAGTGAACAAAAATAACAATAAAGGCCAGGCATCATTAGATTATTTTTTCAATGAAATGAAACAACAGAACTCATATGTGTGTTAATCTCCAGCTTTAATCATGACAAGCAATCACCTGCTGTCTGCTTTAGCCCTACTGTACTATCCTGCTACGGCCCTACAACCACAGGGGACCCAGAAATAGTTCACTTCAGATGTTTTCACTCTGTAGGGATCCTGGGCCAATCTGATGTTGAACCGTTGTCATCGATTTCTACTTGTGAACACCCTGAAGGCATGCAGACACCTCCCAGTCTGATCTAGTTTGCTAAATGCTTCAGAGGAGCCAATAAGACACAAAACAACCAAGTTGGGAGACAGAGTAAAGGAAAATAAACGGCAATCATGGCAGAGACGTGGAGACGAACCTGGTCCGTTCAGGGAACAGAACTTAGCGTAATTATGTATAAACTTGACAATAACGTGGTGTAATAACAAGGTGTAATAAACTATGCCTTTCCATCAACAAAACACCAGGAATGATTTTTCCTGTATGGGCGCTGGAGTATAATGTATAATGTATAGTAATGTAAAATGTGTCAGATTAGTTTTCTCCGTGTAAAACTTGTCTGAGTTACAGCTGCATTGCTTAATAAGTCGGACACTCCGTCGAGGTTAAGTTCCAGATAAATCGTGTGGATTGAGTTCAGTAGAAATTCAGATTAAATACAAGGGAAGCACCAAGCCCTATTAACAACACGACGACTGGAACTTTACTGGAAATCTTGTGGTCTGAACTTTGCTTCAGCTACAACCAAATAAAATTTGATAATTTTATTGAATAAATCTCTCACTGGGACTCATGTCCTGATGAAGATAAATCTGACATCATCTGTTCCTTCACGTCCGCCATCTTATTCCTGTTAATTCTACACAACCCGTATAAGGTTTCTTTAAGAAGTGTAAGATTAAACTTTCTGTCATAATTATTTAAACAGTGCTAATCTGATAACACAAGGTGAGCAGCTTTACTGAGAATTCAGCTGGCTTTAATTCATGCTTGAAAAAGCTCCAACTTTCAGCTTACTGGAGCCTTTTCGTGCGATTTCGTCCCGTTTCCGTCGGACTGGGATGTTTATGCTTTTAAGAATCTGGATTTGAAACATTTTGTTTTCCTCTTAGCGGCGCATAAACAAGCCGGGTGACAGAGGATGGTGGAGGACACAAACAGTAAGACACGTCCGACAGAAAGGGAGGAAGAAAGGCAGATAAGACTGATGAAAATGGAAAGAAGAAAAAAAAGGGTGAGCGTGGGCTCTCCAAAAAAAAAAGAGCCACACGCAAGCCAGCAGGTCCTCCTGGCGAACACACACACACACACACACACACACACACACACACACACACACACACACACACACACACACACACACACACCTGACCCAGGATTCACCCCGCACACACACACAGAAAACGGCAGGTCTCTTTCTTCACCTCTCGCTGAACTTTTCTCTCCGTCTCGCTCCCCCTCTCTCACCTCGCCGTGACCTCCCCCGCGCTATCGCTCCTGTCTCCACACACACACCGACACACACACACACGGTATTGCTTCCTCCTTTTCTTCCAGGGGGACGAGCAGAAAAACAAAGCGATGCGTTACCCTCACATTTCTTGTTTGTTTTCTCATTTCTCCTCTCTTTTTACTTTCTCAATCATAAGATCTTTCTTTCCTCCCCCCAGCCCATCATTCCTTCCCTCCTCTCTCCTCTGTCCCAATCGACAAGCGCTCCCTTCATCACTCTTTTATCCTTTCTCCCCATCCATGCTTTCTCTCCCTCCTTATTTACATCCCCTCCTCTTTCTTTTAACGTCCACTGTACTCCTTCCTCCTTTTCACCTCCTTCTCCATCCTTACTGCTTACCCCCACCCCTCCTGTCTCTCGGCATTTAGCGGAGTTGTTAATGGTTATTCCGGCTGTATCCAGGATTTATTTGTTTGGAAGCATCGGGGAATTGCCATGTTCCAATTCCTAATGGCCAAACGTCAGGGTCACCCAGAATTCATCATGTTTACACTCTCACACACACACAGACGGCGGTTCTGATTATGTAATCTCTCAAATTCAAATTCTCAAATTTTTCCTCTTCTCTTGCATACCGTCACTCCTCCTTACGCCCCAGTAGCCACTTCCATCAGCTCCCGGCGTTCACCTCCCTCACAGCTCTCCAAGCTGTCCATCTCCAGCTGAATGTGACAGCCCGGAGGTCAGAGGTCGCTAAAAGCAGGGAAAGTGGATTGGACTCTTATCATGAGCAGCAGCCAGTTTGGCACCCGTCCATCTCCGCCGTCCACGTCTACTCTGCAGCTGCAGCCATCAATCATTAATCCATCACAAGGTGCCTCCGTTTAGTCTCAATGTGGTCCACACACAGGTTAAACTATGATACAATTATAATTATATAATAAAACTTAGAATGAGACGTGGATGTCAGTCGAGTTTAAATGGAAATAGTAGGCTGTGAGGTCGAGCTTACTGGACTAATATGACTATTGCTTAAGTTAAAATGCGTCAGCTGAGAGCTACAGATGAAACCGTGGCTTGTTGGTTAAGATGAATAAAGTCAAAAATACTGTATGGCTTCAACTCTAGAGTCAATCGGGATATAAAAATCAAAAAGCAGACTATGTGTAGTTCTTAAAAACAAGCCAGCAGACCGAAAACTAACACAAAAGTAGAATTAAGGAGGGATTCTGGCTGGCTGATACTGTCACTTAGCATTGTATGGTACACATTAGGGCCAGG
This sequence comes from Craterocephalus amniculus, assembly GCA_036024015.1. Classification (NCBI taxonomy): domain Eukaryota; kingdom Metazoa; phylum Chordata; class Actinopteri; order Atheriniformes; family Atherinidae; genus Craterocephalus; species Craterocephalus amniculus. The sequence continues at coordinate 22,377 of JAVQJG010106350.1, read as the reverse complement.
CATTGGTTACATTGTCTTAATAGATTATTTGGAGAATTAACGATCAATTTTCTATGAATCATTAAGTAAAATATATTGATAGGCTTTAAAAATGCACTAAAAGTAGAAAAAAACAGCATGTTTCCTCATTTAGATTTTTATTACAAAATGACTCTTGGGGTGGTTAAATGGGATTCATTCAGTGGTTACACTGAAGAAACAACCAGTCTAAAGATACATTTGTTTTATCGGTTAAAAAATAAATTAATTGATGAAATTCTTAATTGATTGTCAATTAAATATGCCCATCCCTAGTATAAATCACTGAAATCTAAAGAATCTTAGCTTTCCAATGGTTGTATACTGTGTTGATACTTGAATGTAGAGCAAGTACATGTTTATTTGTAATATCCTGAACATGGGCACTAGCAGGCTTTTATTGGCAGTAGAATTGCTAACAGAGGTACAGAATAAGATCTTAATGTAGAACTACAGCCCACAAGACTGATCAAGACATTTATTGACCAGATATTGGACCCCATTCCTACTTTTATCTGTAAATAATGCTTGACAAAGGCTAATCATAGCGAGCCTTCACATGGACCCAAAGTTTCAGTCCCTCTTTTAGTGGGAAAACAGTCATCTTAAACACCTGCCTGCCATCAGCAGCCTCTGCGAACTTTCCTCAGCTCTACGGCTGAATCCTCAGTTCACTTCAAAGGTCAAAGGTTGCCATCAGCTCTGTGACGCCTGTCATCCTGGTCTTCATTTCCATCTGCTGAGAGCACGTTTGAGTCAGAGAGGAAAGAAGACATCTTGGCTGATACGGAGGAAGGAGTGGAGCATCTTGAAACCTGCCAGTCAGTGTGGTTTAAGCAAGAATTCAACCCACTAAGAGGAGAGAAAATGGTTTTTCCTTTTATCTTGAAAAACAACAGAAATCTTAAGTCATCCTTTTCCCCTCCCTCCCAGCCTACAGAGACGATCTGTATCTCTGTCCCGTCACTTACATATCTCAATGTCCCCTCAGTGCTACATCTAAAGGAAGTGAAGACACAAAAGAAAATTATTTTCTTGGGTCGACACTTGGTAGGTCATAAGCTTTTCTGAAATATGCAGATTTGTCATGTTTTCTCACATTCTGAGGCTATTCCAAACCAGACTGTGGCCATAAATCTGGTGGTTAGATGCACGACGCAGTTGTCACATGGGAATAAAAAAATCAACTAATTAAAATAAATGACACACAAAACTTACAAGAGCCATAATTATGCCATCATGCCCATTTTATATGATCAAAGCACAAACTTAAAGACATTATATTAGAAAAAATGCAAGTGTAAATATTCAGTATCAAATATGCTCATTCTTATTTGGATTTAATAATAACATACACAAATATATTGTGTATTTTCTTTTTTTAATCTAACCGTCTGTAATCATTTGGCATCTTTTTTGGGGATATGTGCCCATCATGATTATTAAATCCCAAGATGAACAGTCCAAACCCTTCAGACATGTCATCGAAGCTGACATAAAGCAGGAAAAATGCTGGAACCAGTGAATCAGATTATTTCCTCGCCAAGACTTTCTAAACCATTCTGTCAGAAAGATACATCTCATCTGCAGCAGCCTGACTTTACACTTAACCCAGGAGTCAGGAGGTCGACGGCCCCACTTAGAGGTTATCGGTGGACACTTGAGCAGCTACTGGAACCGTCTCTGAATCTTATTCAGCTCCGACAAACAACTGAAACTTTACTCTTTATTTAATTCCCATCGTACGTTTCCCTTCCCTCGCTGCTTTGGAGCAACATTTGTTTCTAACTTGACATTGCGAGCACACTAAGGACCCTCTGATGCTGCTCCTCCCTACCCTGCAGCTCTAACTACCGCTCCATCTTCAGCTATGAATGGAATGAGGTAAGCTTGGATGTTTATCGCGTTGCAACAGGGAACTTATTTTACATTCTTACTGGAGGGCCAAGAACTAAATTAAAACCAAAGGCTTGTATCCTTGAACATCTGCCTGCTGCCTTATTTCCACCACCGCAGCTCGCTGCAGCCAGGGACCACAACACAGCACCAGCTCCACTGCAACACCCTCCTTCAATGCGCAGGCTAGCCACTGTGGGTCACCGCCTGTCATGTGTGCATGCACCTTCCAGCAGAAACGCACATGACACAGTCCACCCACGGGAGGGGAAAGTTATCTTCTACTCTCCTACACTGAGAGGTAAGAGGTCAGGTAAAGAACAACAAGACTGCCGCTTGCTCATGAGCTCTGCCTTCATGTCAAACTTTATACTCATAATGTGGGACTCATAATCACGTGGATAAATGACTAATTTTAGTCTGCGGTCCGTTGCCTGTTTCCAAGTTTCTCAGTAAACAAATAAACAGAGGCCCAAAGTTACAATAATTTTCCTGTTCTACATATTTAACAGATGACTTATTTACTTAATTCCATAAAAATGACCATCTTATTGTTTAGGAGCTGTTTCTTTGGGATTAATGAGCCGGAGTGTGTCAAACTCTAGTTGGAAGCTAAAAACTGCACATCTGTGTCTCAGTTAACTTTAATGTTAATCTGATCAAAACTACTGATGCAAAAAGTTAATTTGTGAAGTAACTTTGAAGAAATCATGACTGTATTTATGTCTATTTTTGATCAGTGATGATATTTATAATTATTTTACACTGAAGCTTGACATAAGAATGAAAATAAATCATCTGGCTGACTTTATGCTACTGAAATGAGTCTGAAAAAGGCTTTCTGGTCACATCCATAACATTTAAGCACCCATGAGAGAAGTACGTACATGACACTGTTTATGTTACAGAGCGCAGCTGTAATAATATCCATGTGATGCTGCAGTCAGTTCATCATCCTTATTGGGGGGAGTGGGATTCAAAACCTGTAACCTTCTGATCATTGGACGAACTCAAATAGATCAGGGCTCGGTCTCCTCAACTCAGTACAGCTTAAGTCTTTTATACAATGATGATAGATTTTACTAGAAGCATGTCGGTCACACTTATGACCCCAATTAAAAGTATTATTTTTCTATTACACATTTTCATACAAAGAATGTACCAATACAGATGTACAGAAAAGAATCTGGCCAGGATAACTGAATCTTAGTTATTTTGTGAATCAGATTATTTCTACTATTTTGGAATTACCATAAATTCTTTAGTACAACTAAATTTATATATATTTTTTTTTTTCATAAAATATTTTTCTGTCCAAGAAAATTAAATATAAGCAAGAAATACAGTGGTGGGAAACAGTTTGAGGACACCCCATGCATTTGGTAAAAAATCTAATCCATTTGAGACCATTTTCTCTTAGCATATTTAAAACAAGAACATTATACCATTATATGCTGAACATTATAAGAAAAAAGATAGAACAGAATGCATACTAAACAATAATAATAATAAATAATAGAATCATTTATTTATTAATAAAATAATAAATACATGTTCAAATTGTATATTAAATATAGTGCCTTAAGAATCACTTTTAGGCCTTCAAATGCAGTTTCTTTTTTACAGTCATAGCAAAAATACGCAACAAAACCTGAAAAAGCCTTTAAAATTCTTTAATTTGATAATATTTGTGATTCTGTACATGTTTAAGGGTGTCCGAAAACTTTTTTCCAACACTGTATACTGTCAGTGCAACACACACCAGATAGATTTAGATCCATGATACACCAATATAGACCAGTACATTTGTGCGTCCCAGTGAACTGATGTATTCCAACCATATGTGACAGTTTAGCTTTAAACCTTCAAAGTTCAGCAACACCTGAGGGCCCGAAACTGTTCAGTGTGAAAATGAGGCTCGTACTTTTTAAAACAGGTGTGCATTGCTGATCTCTAAAACGACAAACTTTCCTCACTCTTTTCCCATCATCCCTCGCTCCTTGTCAGCAGTGACAGATTAGTTCTGCTACCTGCTTAAAAAAGTGAGAGGGCTAAATGGAATGAGAGTGTGGAAAAAAAAAAGAGAAACAAAAACGAGACAAGAGGGTTGGTGGTTCAACCAGGGGTCTCCGCTGTCAATTAGACACAGCACAGGCGGAGCGAGCGGCATAGATGAACAGAGACGGAGCGAGAGAGGGAGAATGAGAGGGACGAGGGAAGACAAAAAGAATGATTGGGGAAATATTACAGGACTGCAGCAGAAAGGCAAAAGGGGGGGGGAGCGCTGGAGGTCAGGCGGAGGGTAACTAGATGTTACGGAGGAGGAAGAACGACTGAGACGATAAACGAGTGCAGGCTGAAGTCAGAGGGGCCTGCTGGGAGCTGCTCTGTGCGCTGATAAAGCAAATAAAGACAGAATACTCCAAAACAAACAGGGCTACAAAAACAGCAGCTTTTAGCTGCACTCTGAGCTCCATTTAGATTCAGGCACTTTTTTAAAAAGGTCAATTCAGCCAGAGCTGCTTTTTTAAAGTCAATTTGGCTCCAAACACTTTTCAGAGGTTAATTCTGGGCCGGGAGTTCAGCTTGGGTTCATCCACTGTTTGGGTAAGACTGAAACTTCTACCATGTCATCAAGAAGGAAATTCTTTAGGAGTGGATCAGACAAATATCCTTTATGTGTGACCCTACTTGCTTTTTAGGTTAATTTGAGTTTTCTCCAAACTTTACAACAGTTTGGGTCCTTATAAAGTTAGCAGTAAAGACGAAGACCTTATCAAACTTTCTAGCTGTTAAAAGGGAGTTTTTTCTTAAAGTCACTTTACCTATATGTGCTGGATTAAATGGCTTGAATTTAAAGAAATGCATGTGGGGGAAAAAATAAAGAGTGAGACCGAGACATGACGCAGGGTCTCAAGGAAAAAGAAAGGTACATAATAAATGTCACTGTATCATCTAAGAGTTACTTTCAGAAACATTTCTGTTTAAGAATGCACAAAGGGAAAAAATCCAGTAATTTCTGGCTGCAGGTTGAGAGAAGATTTGGGTTATTTATCTGTATTTATTGTTTTTACACATTATTTTACATATAATTATGTATAATTATGCTTTTAGATTTATTTTTGGTTCATCACATGCACTCCTGCAAAACTTGCATGGAAAAAACCACTAATAACAGCCAAAAACAAAACCCAAAGTACTCTTTACTGTACGTTATTCTTCGATTACATGGTTTTTATGATCGTGAGAAGGCAAACATAAAAATTCGATTAATTGTCCAGCTTCTACATTTTCTGTGATAAACTGCCAGTGTAAGGACTGCATATTCTCATCTGCAACCAGTCGCTTTTCCACATCTGTCCATTTGCAGCCAGAAGAAAATCAAACAGGCTTTGCAGCATCACGCTGCAGTTTTCTCCTCAACAAGCCCAAAACAGGAAACGGATAAAAGGTGAGAGTGCTTTGAAGGTTCCAGCTCTTTGGTTTGACCACAAGATGACCGCAGAGTAGCACACACAAACACAAACACACACACACACACACACAGGAAGGGGTGTAGATGCAGGCCGTATCGGGGCGACTGACGGAGAGGTCAGCACTGATAACGCGGAACAATGACCCGACCCGGTCACCACACGGTCACTGTATGTGTGCATATGAAAATAAGTACGACTGACGGCCATTACTTTGCATGCCAGAGGCAGACTCCTGGGCGTGTGTCGACATTTGATTTAATGAGTCATTTAGTAACGTGGGAGAGCTCCTGCTGTGTTTGTGTGGGTCAGAGTGTGAGACTGAACCCCCTTAACCCCCCTCACCTCCAACACCGCCCTAATTCCTGACCGCTACTTGACCATCGGTCGGAAGTAAAGAGCCAGCGCTCCCCACCCCGTCCAATCAGGTTGCTGAATAGCTGTGCTGCCGTGACCACCGCCTGACCTGTTGTCACGCCGATAAGACCGGCCACAGACAGGACAGGAAGTTGAGACAGGGGCCGAGAAGCACACACGCGCTTGAACTCATAAATCCACAGATATGGACGAGCGGGTTTTGAGCTGCGATTGTTTCTGGCTGCGTTATCTTCAATGCAGCAGGATCACAGACCCGGTTAATACACTCACAACCAGCTGTGTGTGTGTGTGTGTGTGTGTGTGTTTGTGTGTGGTCAGCCTCACCATATAGAAATAAGAGTGCGTGAAGCTTGAAGGAGAAGCAGGTGTAGCCGACGCTTGGCGTGTGTGCGTGAGACAGAAAAATCAGATAAGGATATTTTTGGGGTCTGACGGGGAGCTCTCACCCCTCCCTGGCACCAAAACTTATCCCACTGACCTCCTATTGCTCCCACTTTAAGCCGTGCACACGCGCATGTAAAAAAACGTTTGATTGAGAGATCAACCTCCACAATGAACTGCAAGCATAATTTAAAAGGGGGAAAAGGAGGAAGCAGAGGAAGAAGCGAAGGAGATGGAGGCGGCAGAGGAGAGAAGAATGAGGGATTTTATTACAGGACAGTTTATGGACATTAATGTTAACACAAGGAGGAGAGAATAAAGTTTACAGGAACTGCACTGAAGTGGAATACAGCGGCTCGTTTCCTTTCCTCTCTGCTGCATGGATCACTTGACTTGTATGGCTTTGGGAGGAAGGGGGATTTTAGAAAAAGATTGTGCAGTTAAATAAAATAGACCTCATCAGACCCGCTTGATGAAAAGAATTTGATAAAGGCTCAATGCAATGCACCCAAATTCCTACCAACATGGTATGAAGAGACCGACAACATGAGATCCCCAGCAACTGATGGCACTAAATGTTAAATCAATGCTAAATAAAAACAGCACTGCTGTAGGTATTGGTACAAACACTGCTCTAAAATACTCAATATAAGTCAATTGATTCCAGGAACCTATCCTAATTTATTACGCACAATTTCTATTTTTACTTTAAATTTTAGTTATGTTGTCATTTTTATTCATATTTTATTTTTCATTTATTTCACTATTGCTTTTTGTAATAAAACCTGTGATCCAATTCATTGCATTTTTTTAGTGTGGTAGAAACTAGTACTCAGATTCAATTATTTGTATCGTATCGATTTGGAAAAATGTGGTATTGTTGCATCCTTACACTGTTGATAACTGACATCTAGCAAAGCTTCCTGGAAGCTAAATGCATTGTATTATAGGGTTGCATCAATACCTATAACATTATCTGCATCAGTACTGATACCGCTCTAAAGTACTCTCTCAAAGTCGATTGATACCAGGAACCGATCCCAATTTATTACGCACAATGTTTGTTTTCACTTGAAATTTCAGTAATGTTGTCACTTTTATTCATATTTTATTTTTCATTTATTTCACTATTGCTTTTTGGTTTGTTGTTAAAAGCAAAGAAGAAAATAAAATCTGTCTTAATTCATTGCATTTTTTTTAGTGTGGTAGAAGCAAGTACTCAAATTAAATTATTGGTATCGTATCAGTTCTGAAAAAGTGGTATTGTTGCATCCCTACACTATTGATAACTGACATCCAGCAAAGCTTCCTGGAAGCCAAACGCATTGTAGGGTTGCATCGATATCGATACCAGTATTGGTACAGATACTGCTCTAAAGTACTTGCACTTGTTAAAATCGATCGATACATGGCACTGATCCCAATTTATTACGGGCAATGTTTATTTTCACTTGAAATTTCAGTTATGTTGTCATTTTCATTTATATTTTATTTTCTATTTATTTCGCCATTGTTTTAAAAAGCAGAGAAGAAAATAAAACCTAACTTCCAATTCCAAAGCCCGACTTTTTTTGTGTGCGGTAGACGTATTGATATCTGTACTCGGTATCGGCAAGTACTCATATCCAAGTATTGGTGTCATATTGGTTTGGAAAAAGTGGTATTGTTGCATCCCTACACCACTGATAACGGAGTGGAAAGCTTCTAGCAAAGCTTCCTGGAAGCTAAACGCATCACACCGAAGATCTCCTCTAGTGGGTCGGCAGCCCTGTGATCCGTAACGAGGACAGATGGCCGTTGGCCGCCCGCCTCCATCACTCTCCTTGGAGATACAACGTGGGGTCTTCCAAGGCCTTCAGTCACCTCCCCCGCCTGCTATGGCATGCTTCTTCCTGCAACCAGCCCGGCTTTGAAGGTTGCCTTTGTGGTACCGGCTTCCTGTTAATCCACCTTTTGGACTTTCTGTACACCCTGGAGGAGCGTGATTGGCCGACCACTTCCAACCCAATGAGCTTGCTCCCTGCAGTGTGCTCTGATGGCCCAACAGATTCCCCATCTGCTGACTTTCACTCCCAGTCTGGCCTGTACAACCTGGCTCTGGTTTGGTGGAAGGATGGACCATTCAAAGTCACAGGGTTAAAACAGTCCCAAAGTTTAAGGTTTTTAAAATAATGCTTCCTGTAACAGTTTATCATCAATATTACTGAGGTGTGTTACAATGTCCTCTCCAGAAAAACCCACTGTGCCCTGATTGGTCATTTCCAGGGGCCTGAATAGACACCGAGTGTTTCATTAAACAGTTATGTGCTTTGTTTTTTAGGAATTGAATAACTAAAGTCCCACTTAAATCAAAATGTTTCGCAACAAAAAAGATCTATAATAACAAGGTTGAATGATTAAATATGTACATTTCTATCACCATCCAACCATTTTAATGAATCAATGAAGTTATCTCCAGTCATTTAAATCTATATGGTCAGCAGGTCCTACATGGGCACATGTCTGCATTACTGTCATGAAAAGCAGAAGAGGATTATTCCCAAGTCGTTGAGAGAAAAGAGGAGAAATCAGTGGCTGAGGAAGTTATTTTGTGGGAAATTTGTGGCTATATGCTTGAAAAATGGAGAATCATACTGATAAGGACTGCAAGAACAAACTATGTCATGAAACACAACATGTTCAAAAAGATGTGTCTTTGAAATGACGCCAAAACTTTGCTGGACACTGTTGCATTCTCCAACTTGACCACTAGATGTCAGTAAATCATTTAACCACATGTTTTTCAACTTTTTTTGGGCCAAGGTACGTTTTTTTCCATTAAAACATGACCAGGCACACCATAAAATGTTCCACATTAAACTCTTTAGCCTATATTGTCAAAGTTTCTTGGATAGAAATCAAATATTTAGCCTATTATTGCAGGTATCAATTAATTTGTCTTCAAAACATGTTTTGAGTGGAAGTAGACAATTTCCCATGGCACACCTGACAATCTCTCAATGAACACCAGTGTACCATGCAACAGTTGTTGAAAAACACAGATTTAACCCACAAATCTATTTTCAATAAATAAATTTGAAAGATAAAATGTCATAAAACTGATTATATTCCACTTGCTTATTTCTCATTTTTGCTTAAAAATTTAGTTTGTTCACAAAAGCTTACACCATAAATTTAATCTATTATGTTTGGATTTTCGTACACCTGTTAAAGCATCGTAGCGGCCCCTCCTATACAGGAAACATTTTTTATATTGGAAGATATTGAGGACACCCTTGAAAAGGAGATGGTGCATCTCAAAGGGTTTATCCTATTAAATAAATAGAGTAGCCAAAACATGTAAAGGTAAAGAAATACATCACAACTTTCTTTCTACAAGAAAATCCAAACAGCTAATCTATAAAATTTCCTCTGACTGTTTCGCAGCTGTCGTAAAGAACGAATGGTGTGTTTCCTGGTAAAATGCTCCTATGAAAGGCTTTTATTATATTCAATCCCACCAAATGGAATCACTTTATCCTTTGCGGTCCATCCGTGTGTGAAAGATGGTTAATGACAGTTTGTAGATACTGTTTTACAACGGCAGTCATCCAGTAGCTGGGCCGCAGAGAGGGAGTTTGAACAGATTTGAACTCGGGACGTCACGGTTGCATGGTTACACTGCTGCTCTTTCAGACTGCTTGGTCACCGGGACGCCCAGTAGAAAATCATTTCTGTGCACTTTTCAGCCGGAGTGCTTTCGCCCGTGAGCCCCAGGCCGCAGCGCTGCTGCATTCTCTGCAAACTTTTTGCATCCATGTTTTTGTTTTACCGTCCCTCCTCCGCTCGCTCTCCCAATAGATCTGCAGGCGAGCATTTAAGATGTCCGTCTGCTGCTCATCCTCCCTTCGCCCTCTTTCTTCTCCGCTCATCCCGCTCTTTCACCCCTCTCCACTCCTCCATTCATCCCCCCTTCTGTGACCGGTCAAACGGCTGAAGAGAAGTGTCAGCCTCCCGAGGAGCCGGAGGAGGAGAGACAGACCACCCTGTACGTCCGTTTGACTCGCCGTATCACTTTCACCTGACTGCACTCTTTCATGAGTGATCCCTCACTTTTTGCTCCGCTCCGTCAACATTTTCACACATTCATGTCTCGTTTTTTTCCTCTCTCGGGGAGTTCGGGATCCGGCCAAAGCTCTCTCGCTTTTTCTCATTTCTATCTTCTCCTGTCATTTTCCTTTGGATTAATTCAGCCGCTCCTTCACTTCTTCTCAAACTTTCTCCTTCATTTCCGCTTCTTTCGCCATCGCTGCCTCTTTATCTTCTGCTCTCACGTGTTCGGCCTCTTTCTCCATCTGTCTGAATGTGGTGAGGAGTTAAAAGGTCAGAGGTGAACCTGCTGCTGATGCGGTGGAGGAGTGTGTGCGCTGGCCGCCGCTCAATCTCACCACACAGACATGTGTTCGTACAGTAACCTCTGGTCTCGTCAGCAGTCTCTTTCCTGAACCTGACCTGGTACACCCCCCACCCCCCTCCCCATGCTGCAGCTGTCCCAGCGTGACCACAATCCTGAGGAATGTCACGGTAGCAGATTTTTCTATCTCCCTCCATTCCTCTGACCTCCATCTCCTCCTGTCCTCGCTCTCACCTCTGCCCCATCTTTGTCCACATCCTTCATGTCTTTGCTCTACTTTTTGCATTTTTTCATATCTTACACAGATCTGCAGAACTGTTGTCACAGAAAGAAGCTCAAACAAGCTTTTAGTGCTGAGGTCAGGGACATTTCTGCACAGCAAGGTTTAAAAAGCAGCAGATAAAGGCTGAATGCAAATGTTGTAATTAACGGTATAAAAAGTTTTTCGCGCTGATCTTTGATTCAGAGTAAACAACATGAATATGTGACCAAACCAACCAACTAGGCTACAATTCAATTGCTGGTACTAAATGCTTTTTCCAGAAGAGCATTCCATTTTGAGGCCTCTCATTCTCAAAACAGAACTCTGGGTGAAATTTAAAAACAAACAAACATGATTAACCACAAAACACTAAACTAGTAGTTTCCAAACTGGGGATTGTGAGATCATTTCAGGAGGTCCCAACATAATGTAATTTTAAAAAATGTTTAACGAACATTTATAAAAAGAAATTGGTACTTTTTTTAAAATCATGGATGTCAAAATTAAACCATTAATGCAGAAGCAAACTAAAAATATCTTCATTTACTAACACATAAATGCATAAATCCACAAATAATCCTTACTTAAAAAGGCCGACAGTTTTCAAGCATTATCTATTGAGTGTCATTGTCGTTGTGGGGGGTAAGGATGCCACGAATACAAGTTTATGTTATCTTGGGGATCGTAGCTCAGAGTTTGGGAAGCCCTGATCTAAACCATGAATGGACCAAGCAGTGTTGTGGTGGAATGACAGCTTGTCTCTACAGTCGTCGTCATACTGTTCACATTTAGACATCATTAGGCCGAGACGACGCCTAACACATCCCAGGTTATTGAGACATATTTTATGCTGTTGCTTTTTTTTAAATACTTTAAAATGAAGGAATTATTAAACTTAAATGTCAAACATTCAGCATATAATAAAATAGTCTATTCTTTAGCCTGACATGGTAAAATAAACTAAACTATCAGTTCATATTTGCTTTTATGCAGGAAAAAACTAAATTTCTGACAGTTTAACTACAGAGAGCTCATGTACAGTTTTATGGCATCAAAACAGCTTTACATGAGATAAATAGCTGACTGGCTAGAGAAAGGTTCAGTACGAATCTGTGGGCAGGGCAGATTTGTTTGGTTTAAGCCCAAATACAGGAAGGTCGGCAAGTCATGCAGACTAAAACAAACAAGAGTTATATCATTATGAATACATAACATGGCCGGTGACATGAACACACTTCTATGAGGAAATAAATCACGCTGACAATGAGAAAAGCAGCGACCAGAATCAGAATCCATTCATCCTCATTTCAGGTCTGAAGCTAAAGTCTTGGTAAGAATTTGGGACTTGGGAGAAGCTGCAAAACAAAGAGGTAAAAGCATGAAACTAAGTTATTGAGACAATCTGATTGTGAGGGATTATTTCCTGGAGGAGTGTACCAGGTTTTCCATGGGAGTCAGGCAACTGGGAGGAAGCCAGAAGCAATAAGCAGCATTTGCACTCGAGTCAGAAACAATGAAATGACAAACAAACTGTGTTGGAAACCAAGTGTGGTCTTCCTGTTACAGTAATAGATGACCTCGTTTGGTACAACTTGTTTTTCTCACTGACACAAAAGTTAAAAAAAACAAAGAGCAATCTCTCAAATCAAACTATAAACTTCATAAAAGTCCTTTTGCAGACATTTTGAAAAATGCATTAAGAGTATGACCAACTGAGTCACCGGCCAGTGCTGTGCAATGATGGATTACAGAATAGCCCTCGCAGGCATAGACCCAGGGGCCCAAAGAGCTGGGGGGCCTCTGTTTGAAATGATGGTTAACATTTCTGGCTGACAAGTCAATCAAAGCACAACAAAGAGCCAGAAAACAGCAGCTTAGAGCAGCAAACATGCACAAAGAGACGAAAGATGAGCATCAACAGAGATGTAACGTGAGCAAAACTAGACAGTAAATACAACAGGAAGAGGCGCCGCTTGACCCCAGAGAGACACATCAAGAAAAGAGATGTAAGATGAACACAAATAAAAACCATGCCAATGTAAAGAGCAGTAAACAGAAAACACACCAAACTAGAAAAGATGTTTGACAGCAGAAGCAAAATAAAGGAAGTGGAGATGAAGCCATTCATACGAAGCACAGGGCTGAATGCAAAGACATGAAAAACTACACGAGCGGCAGGATGATGGGACTCGAACCAAGAGAAAGACCAGTAGCATGAAGGAGTAGATGGAGAGATAAATCAAACACCACACGAGGGAGATTACGAGCTGTTTGATCATTTCAAAGAATCTTCTGAGTAATCCAATCTTTAAGCGTTTTCCTCCAAAAACCCGAGACTGATTCCCTTCATACAGTGCGTGTACATAAAGCGTGTCAAAGTCCTCCTTTAATACAAACTGTAAGCTTACTGCTGTTTACAGGAGTCACGTCTGGAGGTGGTTCTTAAGCAGAGATATCAAGTAGTGAAGTACAAATACTTAGTTACCAAACTTAAGTAGACATTTTCAGTATTTATAATTTACTGGAATAATTATTACTACTACTTCTCCTTACATTTTTAACCATTTATCTGTACTTTCTACTTACGGCTGGGCGACATGAACCAGATTTCATGTCTCGATGATTTCTTCTTTAATCACAAAATAAAGTTTTTTGGTCAAATAAACAAAGAGACGGTTCAAATTTACAGCCTTGAGTGCTAAATGCAGGGATCAAAAGCATTCATCTTTCAAAAGTATTTGACTGAAATTAAAGTATATATGTGTATTAATAAGATAAAATATAACTTTTAATGACCATAACGAGCATACAGCTGTGCAAAATGCTGAAGAGATTTCTAACTCAAAACAAGCTAACTTCATATAAACGATATTCCCTTATTCTATATCTTGTGTGATAAAGTCTGGATATATCTAAAAATCAGCTCTATTTCTACTCCATACATTTTTAATATGGTCAAGTTACTCCTTTTTTATTTATTCATCTTTTTTATCTCAGCTTGTCATCATTAAAGAAAAAATACACAAAAAAAAACCCTCTGGCCAGATTAATTGTGTCTTTAGGATAGAGAGAATGTGATTGGATGAGCAGTTTACTGCTCCGAAACCCAATTGGTTACACAATCCAGCTTCTGTAGCTTCTACAGAGACGAAAGCTTTACGTGAAACTGACGACGATTTTGTCCATAATGAGACTTTTTCTAAAAAAACTTTTACTTTTATACTTTAAGAATATATACTTTTAAAGCTGATGATTTTAGACTTCTATTTGTGTAAAAAGCTTGAGCTGATACTTAAACTTCTACAGAAGTATTTTCATACCCTGGTATTTATACTTCTACCTGAGTAATGAATACACTTCTGACTCCTCTGTTCTGGAAACTGGGAGTGCTGCTGGACTCATCTTCACATGGAGATCATTTTTCTACCAGAGTTACATGTTTGATCAGACAGAAACTTCACATTTAATAGCTGGCTCTTCGTCAGCGTTTGTTTCTGGGTCTGGGAGCTTCCCAACATACAGTATCTAACCTACATCCCACTCAGCTGTTAGCGTCTCAGATCATTAATAGCGCCGAGAAAAAATTTTTGAGCCTGAGTTTTCTGTACATTTTCTTTCCAGTATTTCTTCTAATCTTCCATCCGTCTCTCCCCTCTCCTTCCCACCGCCTCGTTAGTCGGTTACAAGTAGGTGAGATGGAGGTTTCCTCTCCCACCGGACCTCATCTCATCTCTTAGCCAGTCTATAACCTACACGCACACAGAGTGCGTTTTCCCGTCACTGGGTAGTCGCTACTGGCTCAATCTACACACAAAAACACACACTCTGCGCTCGGATAAGGGCAGCTGTTGTCATGCTGGGACATGTTGCTTTCGGAGCTGGAGAGCGAAGCCTCGTGAGGTAATGGTTGGGATGCTCACCGTTGTCAGACGGTACTGGGAGCATGTGTGTGTCCGTGTGTGTGCTTAAAAAGAAGCCAGTTTGTTGACCAGTAAAATCCAGGAGAGATGGATGAAAAGTGACGTGAGAAAAAGAAATCAAGAAGTTAGTTTGGAGCTGGAGATGAACAAAAGGGAGAAGAAAACAAAAAATTAAAGGAAAAAAGGAGGAAATGAAGGAAAAGAAAGGTGGTTAAGAAGATGAACGAAGGAAGAAATGTCTGGAAATAAGCGACTGAAGCAGAAGACTGAGGAGGAGGAAAGGTTTGAAGTTAGACGATAAGGGGAGATGTGAGACGAACCGGTTAGGAAAGGACAGAGGAAACAGGAGGGAATGAGAGGAACACTAGAGAGGAAAGCAGGAAAACTAACAGAAAAGTCCAAAAAGAGAAAAAGAGAGGATGAGCAGCATTGCAAGGAGAGTCACGCTGACCCAGTCATTCCCTTTGGGAACAAACATATCTTCCAGAAACATCCAGATTGCTATAAACATCTCAGAGATGATGAGTGAGATGCCTGTCGCTCGTAGTTTATAACGAACGCTGACACATTTTTGGCTGCTTCTGGATGTCAGGAGCCGTAAAATAAATGCTGTTGTCCGGTCTCAGCAACGACTTCTCCTGTGTTTAACAAATGGGAGCTAACAGAAGGTTGTCAAACTGATGTGCAGACATGCAGAGGTCATCCAAAGCCTCACCCTGCAACTGTGACACACAGAGGATTAACTCTGCTTAATAAAAGACTCTTAAAGTTAAAAAGTGACATTGATACGACCACAGCCACCGTTCGGTTTGTTCCCTACATCCATCCTGTGCTCTGGTCATCTCAGCTGTGTGTGTTCTGTCATTAAAGGCTGGAATTTATAAAACACTTCATGGAAGACACTAAAGGTTGGCTGAACGGACAATATTTGCCTTTTTTTAAAATAAATAAATTTAAAAAGGAATCTGGGTAATCAGGGCAGCAGGACAAACTGGATGTTCCCTCTGGGCTTAATGGTTTGTACAATGGCAGCGCTTTAAACTTCACTACTTTTATATTGTGACAGTAAAGGCCTCTCATCTTATCCCCTCACCAGGGTCACTGCATCTTCCAGTTCCTGCTACCAGGCACAAGGATACAGAAAGTTGAAAACCAGGAAAAACATTTTTTTATCTAAAAGGCATCCTGAGGCAGAAAATGAGTTTGGTCAAAGGATATATTGCACTTGAAAATAGAAGTACTACTACTGAACTTTTCTCAGTGAGGTGTCCCTTAATGATTCAGCATCCATGTTGCATCCTACCTCTACTCTGAGCTCTCTCTAGCCAGTAAAAGTCTGTCTCGGCAGTCTGTACCTTTCCAACTTTCTCTTCTAATACCTTCTTTGAAGAATCAGCCGCGGTGTGCATTCAAAACAGTTGGTGTGTTTATCACTGTCTGCTTGTGAAGCGGTACATAAAGTGTGGTAAACTCTCAGCTTTGGGATGTTACAGAGCAACAACTGTTCCAGAAATGTACATTATAGGGTTGTGGAAAAAAGTTTTCGGACACCCCATGCATTTGGTAAAAACTCTAATCCAATCTAGTCCATTTTCTCTCAGCACATTTAAAAGTACATTATAATCAAAAGACAGAATAAAACATATTCAAAAGAATAAAAAAACATAACAATAAATACATGTTCAAATTACATGTTCAAAATAGTACATTAAGAATCACTTTTAGGTCTTCAAATGCGGTTTCTTTTTTACACCCAAAGCAAAAATACGCATCAAAACTTGAAAAAAGTCATTTAAATTCTTTAATTTGAAAATATTTGTGATTGTGTACATTTTTAAGGATGGCCGAATACTTTTTTCCACCACTGTATAAATCATTGTACCATGAAAAAAGTCAGGAACGCCTTTAAGTGACAATAATCTGATCTTATCTGATCTTACAGTTGCAGCTTTGGTCATGGAGTAAGTTAGTTGTGACGCTACACAGAGACACAATCATTTATATTCGATACCGGCTGAACTCATCACAGTCTATAAACTAAAGAAAGTTAATAGGGAGAACATGACACACAGACGGCATATCACGCACACCAACGTACCCACTAACAGAGAGATACCTCCGCGGGCATCACGTTGTTGTTGCTGTGGAAACGCAAACTGTACAACAAGTATGAAAGATGCTACAATGCTCCCCGGTGCCAAACTGCCACGCTGCAGGTATGATGAATGATGCTGGCTGGGAGAACAGAGACTTCCACTCTCATCTTTCAAACCCTGTATACTGGATCATCGTGATTTCTGACAAACAGAAATGTGACGAGATGAGCAGTGAAGACATGAACGGATGAAACCGGGAAGAAAACGGGACAAAGTTCCTATCAAATCTAAAAATAGTGTTAATTCAGTAAAAAAAAACAAAGAAGCTGGACAGAAATGACATTTCAGCCAAACAGACTGACTGTGGTCAACCAGAGGAATGAGGCCGGGACCAATCAGAGGGACACACCAGCGGGCTGAGGAATGCAAGCTGGCGCATGGACGGCTGGAGGAAAGGATGAGTGGAACTCTACTGTTGCAAGCGTTTTTCTGGGGGAGCGCCACACCGCAGCGCGCACACACACACACACACACACACACACACACACGAGGGGCAGCCAAAGGTTTGAAGTAACCACTGACTTCTGAATGTTCCAAATATAGACGGACTGATAAGATCTGTGGAAAAGCAGCAGCCTGGGGATTGTATACACACACACGCACACACACACACACACACTAAAACAATCAGCCTCCCACGCTCATGAAATTATTTAGCAATTGCAGAGAACGGGAGAACGATGCTGACAGCTCATGAGCGGGATGCAGAGAATCAGCCTTTTTCTGGACGCTCAGGAATAGTTTTCCATATAAATAGATATTCATGCTGATTTCTGTGCTGCTGAAGCTGCTAAAGACAAATGCTTGAACTCAAATTTACAATTGTTGATTGAATATTTTTGGGGGTGTTGAAGAGTCTGACAAAGATCTGGGATCTAAAGATTTCTGGAGCACAGTCAAATATTTTACAGAATAAATTAAATAGATTTGTTAAATAAACTGCAACAAATCTGCCAAATGAATTAAGAATATTTGGACAAAAATGAAAGAATAATAACTTTTACAGGATCTTTCTACAGGGAAATATTTGTTGGAGATCAGCGAGTTGATGTATGGTCGTCCTCAGCAAGTTCATTTTGCAACTGGTTTTAATGGGTTACAAATAGACTAAATAGAATAAACTAGTTGCTAACCGAAGATACTCTGGCTGATTTCAACTCATATCTTCCGGCAAAAAAAAAAGACTATATATGAAATCTGCACAGTAATTTTGAACTTACTTTGCTTTGAATCAATCCAGTTTGTGATTTAAATATTACATTGTGATTTTATGTAAATCACTTTGAATTATATTCAACAGGAGATGTGCCATACAAATAAACTTGCTTTGCCAAATAATCGGTGTTGCTTAAAGCATGAACATATAAACCCTGTATATAATAATAAAGCATGGAGTTCACACTGAAAATGTGTTCACACTGAAAATGCTTAAAATGATTTATTCAGCCAAGGAGGTGCTATCAAAATTATAATTGGGTGGTGTTTCATGGTACAAAGCTAAATAAAAGAGAAACCCAAATATGAAAAAAGAAATTAAAGATAAAATCTTCTGTCCAACTTCTTCTACTGAGATCAATAAATTGAAGTCTGATGTGCAGCGTCACTGTGTTGTAATGAAAGCAGGAAAGGTGCACATTTCTTGTCTCTGAACGTCCAAAATAAAACATGAACCGGGGTCATTTACAGAATGAGTTATCATGAAATCAGATCTGCGTGTATCATAGAAATAGGGCACCGATATGTTTATTTCATGCAACGTTCCCCAAATACAAAAGCATGAAAAGAATGTGTTTTCTGTCCAAACAGGAGGAACTTGAGGCATTGCTTACTGTCTGATGCTGGATTCTAGGTTTCCTGACTGTAAATGAATATTTCTGGATTTGAATTATAATACTGCAAATATAAAAGCATCTGCCTAATATTCAGGTGCATCATGCTCAGAAGTATAGAATGACAGTGTGCAGCATTGAGGCTCAAAAAGAGGGAAAACTATAAATGTAACAAAAACGCATGCAAAATACTTCTTTCATCCTCATGGGGGAAGTTGATAAGTTGATCTCAAATTTTATATGCACATATTAACAATAAAGCATTTAAAATGAATTAGTATAGTATATAATTAGTGCATTAGTACACTGGTTCCCAAACGTTTTGAGCTACGACCCTCAAGATGACATTTACTGGTGTTCATGACCCTCCCTTCCATGATGACAATTATTAATTATATATTAGGAAGGTCATCCTGCAGGATCCTCTAAACATAAGGCTGGAAAACAGTCTGTCTTCATGAATAAGGAAGATTAGTGTGGATTTATGCATTAATATGTGAAAGAATTAAGCTGTTAAATTCAGATTTATCTGTTTGTTAATGGTTTAATTTAGACAGCCATGATAAAAATCCCACATTTATGTGATAAATATAGGTTTTATATTTTTCACAATTATCTGGCAACTCCCTGAAATGATCAGTTTGGGAACCACTGCATTAGGATTTCACTAAAATACCTGAGTACCTGTTCCCATCATAAGTAATGAGAAGCATGTTAGAAGTCAATAATATCATCAATAAAGTCCTATTTTGACATTTAAACTACATATAAAAGGAGTTTTCATTGTGTGTTTGTGTGTGAACATGTGTGTCGTCTCAGCCCTGTCCCAGGACCCCAGAACCTTACAGAACACCGGGACCCGACCACACAACAAAACAGCCCCGTCAGCGTGATTTATCGACCATTCACCAACACACCAACGTATGCACAATGACTCACACACTCTGGAGCGTCGATACGTGCGTACGGGCACATATCAAAGCATGGACACACACAAAAAACGGGAAAAATTCCCCCCGAAAGAATGCGGATCGGACGCGGAGATGCGCTCGGGCAGATGTGTACACGAAGTTAGGTGTGAAAGCGGGCGTGGGGGCGGCAGGAATGCGCCTCTTTTGATATGATAAGAATGGTCACAAAAAAACAATGGAAGCGAAGAAAAAAAGGAGCTGAATAAGTCCTAAAGGAGTCAAGTGATGCTGATCAGCAAAAGAAAGACAAGAGGAGGGGGAAGGATGGAGATGACGGAAGACGGAGAAGTCAGTGGGAGCAAAGCGGGGAAAGAGCTGAGGAGGAGGAGAGGGGGGTCGAAGTAAACATTGATGCCGGATGAATGCAATTTTTTTCTTTTCTCCTTCTCCCCATCTTCCCCCCTTCCATCTCCTCCTCCGAGCGAGAGAACAAGAGGCACTGCATCATCCCGACAGGCGGAGAAAGAGAAGAGAAGGAGAGAGAAAGAGGGATTGTGACGGAGGGATAAAGGGCTATCCGTCTCTGTCTGTCACCTCATTCATCGTCCCCTGCTCCGTCCTGCCGGCCCATCCGTCATCTGCTGTCACACACACACAAACACCGACACACACTTTCCAGCAACTTTCACACACTCCGCATCAACAGCGACAGACACACACATCAAAGACGCTCATGCGGGCACACAATCTTTGCCTCGCTCTCCGCGATGACAAACACAGCAGCCAAAAAAGCCTCGCAAAAAACTTCCAGCCCGGCTCTCCGCCCCGTTTCACACATTCAATAACGATGACAGTCGCACAAACACCGCAAACTCTCCCGAAAAGCACCAAGGCAAACTCCGCCTCGCTCGCGCATTTCCATGCACGTACACACTCGCTTGCCAAGCGCCTTTTTTTTCTCCTCTATTTCGCTTTTTGAAATGCAACATAAACACACAAATACACACACACACAACCCGCCCAACATCCTGGATTCTCAGTGGAGCCGTCCAGTTCTGCCCCGGTTTTCCCAGGACCCGAGACAAGACGCGCTGCACACAAACTGAGCCACTTCCTGCGCGCGGCAGCTTCTCTGCATCCAGCCAGACGACCCACGTCGGCCCCAAACAGCCTGGTACAGAGATCCCAGACTGGTGGTGCGCTTCACAACAAACCAGTTCCACCAGTTCCAGGCGGCGCTGGTCACGGCGGCAGCCTCGGTCTACCCGATCCTGTTCATGCTCATCGTTAATGTCTGCTTGGTTATTCATGGACGGGTTGTACTGGAAGGAAATTTTGTTGTACTTCACTACTTGACACTTCTGGACACGTCGCATCAAAAAACCGCCATCTATAGGAGAAAAGCAGCACGGTGTCGTTTTGCTAGATGTTTATAGAAGTCAGCATTTCACTAAAGTTTAACCAATCATCAACCTGCAATCTGACAATCACATGGATCACATTACTTTGACTCTTGCCCTCCACCTAAACATTACTGCAGACTCGTCCCGCCCACTAATGCAGCAGCATTGGCGGCCTCCCACAGCTGGAAGGCCTCAAAGAACAAAACAAAGTTGGAGATCTTCACTCGGCCTCCAAACTCTCCCGATACGAATCTGAAGGGATATATGGGGAGCAACTACCACCTTCAGCCCAACCTGCTGGTAGCAGCCACTCCAGGACCACCTCAGACGCTCATCCATGATGCTGAGACTTGAAGACCGAGGTCATGTGACATGGCTGGCAGGTCTACGTCCCGTTAGTTCATAGAGACAAGATGAGATTTGTAGAGTCAAATGTTCAGAAAGAAACACGTTCTCTAATGTTTTATTTGACTGGCCTGAAGCTCTGCATTCAGCTTAAAAACTTTACAACCATCTGCGTTTGTAGTTTTGAGACTCAAAAATTAAATAAGTCTTAGATATTCAAATTTTCTGTAAAACTTTTGGTTCCTCTCTTTAATTCTTTGCTTTTTGTGGACAAATCTCACCATAAATGATCAGAAATTGATCATAATGCAAGAAATAACAGCAGCAGAGACAGTTTGATGGAGAGACAAAGTAAGAAACAGGACTGAAAGCACAGAAATAACAAGTCCAGAAAGAATTTAATAACTAAAGATATAAGTGATATTAGAGTGACAGGATTAAAAGTTAAGCATTACATATAAAAAAAAAAACAGAAACCAAGTGAAGGAGGAAGATGGTACTGGGAGTGTGTGAGAGGAGAATGAAAAGAACAAGGAGGGGAGGAGGGGGGAGGAAGAAGAAAGATAGTGGGGCGAAGAAAAAAAAATAAAAACAGAAAGAGAAAACGAAGGAGAGAGGACCACGAGGGAGACAAAGACCTACTTGTCTCAAGTCACTGAAGGCCAGAAGCAACGTGTCACCCTGGAAGCCTGCGACCGGGCCGGCTCTGGCAAAACCTGTGGGAAAATACAAACCCGCCCCCCCCCAGTCCTCCCCCGGAGAGAGGGAAGAGAGGAGGAGGAGGAGGAAGAAAAAAAAGGGTGAAAAACGGAATAATAAAAGACCTGGTCGGATTCGCTATGCATCGGGATAGATTGGCAGACAAATGACAGCCTGGGGAGGAGAAGGGGGAGGAGGAGAGGGAAGGGGAGGGCAGGGTGTTAGAGTCATGTCGCTAGGTCTAGTTGAAAAGGACAGTGTGTGTGTGTGTGTGTGTGTGTGTGTGTGTGTGTGTGTGTGTGTGTGTGTGTGT
>JAVQJG010106341.1:0-42355 GCA_036024015.1 Craterocephalus amniculus | reverse complement strand
TCTCTTGAAATTTCTTAACTCTAAACTGTAGCTTTGCTGTTACTTCCTCCATTCCCACCACATCTTTAACCCTTTCCCACCACAGGTCCCTGGTAGGAGATTGTGGCTTTAGCCAGGAGACTGTTATTAATTTTTTAGCTATTATGATAAGAATTTGAACAATTTTTTTATTTTTACTAGACACCTTTTTTGGTATTATACCCAATAGAAATGTTTGCAACTCTAAATTTATTTTTTCTTTACAAATCCTTTCGATTTCTCTCTTTATATTCTCCCAGTATTCTTTAAGTCTGGGACAATCCCAGAATATATGTATATAGTCTCCTGTCTGGCCACAGCCCCTCCAGCACTTGTCGGACATTTTGCTATATTTAGATTTATTTACTGGTACAATAAAGTATTGCATTTTCGATTTCCATTCAAATTCTTGCCATGAAATACTATTCAATATCTTATATCCCTCTTTAAAAGATTTCTAAACTTGGAGTTTTAAAGGTGAAATATTCGTCCCCATCATATGGCCACTTTGGGAAGGCCATGTCGGTGAATGGTCGGGGTCATTATTTTAAACCAAGGTCTGATCAGGGGTCACAGAGACCCCTTGAGCGCAGAGGTGGTCTCTGTGTTTTTTTGTGGGTGAGGGTGAATAGGGCCTCCAAGGCTCTTCACCTTAAGATCAGCAAATATTTGTCTCCAGCACGTCCTCATTCAGCCGCTTAATGGATTTCACACTGTTTTACAGCGTCAGAGATTCACCTTTGCATCTTTTTCAGGAGCAGCCCGGCTGTCTGAAACCCCCCCAACTCTGATTTTAGATGAAATTCAGGAAAAATCCACTGAGATTTGTCCCCGTTAATCGATGACTCTTTAATTTAGCCGCATGAGTCATGGGTTTGGGATTAAGCCGTGGAGTGACTCTGCGGTTCTGGGTTTTAATGATTAACAGGTAAGCACTAAAAATATTCCACAGGTGTTGTGTCATGAAAAGTGACACACTGTTTTTGTCAATAAGAAACCCTGATGCTTTTTAAAGTCCTTCTAATTATAGTGTTGTAGGAAAATGCTGGGTTCTTGTTGGGTTTAACTCATCAGGTAGAGCTTTGGCCCTGTTTTTGCTCCCTTTAGTAGTAATATGCCGTAAAGACGTGGGAAAATAAATCTTTTCTTCCTGCTAGAAGCCAGCTGAGTCGCTCGCTCTGATGCAGAGGCTCTGTGGGAAACTCATCTGCTCCAGGTCTTCAGAGAAAGCCTTAATGCTATTTTAGAGTTGTATTCTAAATCACCCCTTGTGAAATACCAGCCTAAAATTAGTCCTACTCGGGCTTTTCATGAACCCTTCCAGGCTTTGTTAATGGCTGCAGCTATGCTTTGTTTAGACAGTCTTTCCCGCTGGGTCTGGGATCCACTGTAAAGCCCCGCGCGCTTCTTCTTGCCTCCAAAAAGTTCCTTTTATGGGTATTTTACTGTTCCCATATTTAAAGTCACTGTGAATTGTCCCGAGTGCAAGACTACAAGGCTTTGGGGCTTCTGGAAGATCCCGTTACGTTTTCAAAGTCTACACACCAGCGAGATCCTCTGAAGATCTTTATTTAATCATAGCGGACACTTATCTCGCTAATTGAGCCGCCCTCCGGGATTTATTACATTAGCTTGATTGTTCTGTGGGGGATACCCACAGATATTTTATGAGGTATACTACTGCTAGACCTTTTGGTTGTATCCCCCGCCCTCCTAGACGCACATCCCTGGATTAAAGTTCAGAGCATTGTGACATATGGCTGGTCTGTTTATCCCCTTTGCCTGGAAAAACAAGGCATGAAATGATAAAAAATGTGATGCTGCATGCAGGTGGAAACCTGTGTCCAGTTTAACGGCCCGGCCGAACTGGGAGATTTGTAAGCTATTTTCATGTTGGACCTCCCTCTCTGTGCAAGTCTCTTCTTCCTTTCCTCAGAGAGATTTATGGTTATGGCCCTTGCTTTGTTCCAGGGGGCCGTGGATGTCTGCAGCACACCAAAGTTTAAGCTGCAGGATTCCCACAGAGCCCGTGAGAGGCTGAGGATTGTGGGATCTTACGGGGAGGCTTTACTTGAGAAACTCAGTACGTCAGTGTTTTCATTTGAACTTTTTGTTCTTTCTCATTAGTCCATTTATTACTCAGAGCATAGATGGCGGATTTAAGCCGTGTGTCTGCGCAACCTGTGGACCTCCCCTTTACCCTCTTAGGTTAAATCTTGACCACAAAGAGCAAATTTATCCCCAGAAGAGGATTAAGTATCCCCTGAATTTGGGTTTGTGTTGGATTAAAGGTCAATAGCATTAGGTGAAGTGGTATTTTTTTTATAGCATGCACTTCTTTGCTACATGTTTAGTCCATATATGCATAAACGTATGGAAGAATATTAGGGCCAATAAAGGAAAAACAGAGTTCTGAGAAAAAAAGTCAGAATAGAGACTTCAATCATAGAAATCTGACAACTTTTCCAATAACTAAAAATTTAGGGGGGAATTTTTTGATGAAAAAAGTCAGTATTCTGATCTTTCAGTTTTTTATTTTTGGTCAGAATTCAGATTTTTTTCGCCTGAAAACTTAAAAAAAAAAAAATTAATGACCTTTTGTTTTTTAATCCTTGAAAAAGTCTGAATTCTGATATTCAGATTTTTTAAAAATAAAGATTCAGATATTTTTTTCTGAAAACTTAAAATAAAAATAACATTTTCTTTCATTTCTGGAAAATGCTAAAGTTAGAATTCTATTATTTTACCTTCAGGGCCCCAGGAACAACAATAATTAAAGCGAAATGAAGGCTTACATGATAGAATATGAGAAAGGAATTATTATTAAGTGTTGACATGGTCATTTTTCATCTATTAAGGGCAAAACGTTTTTATAAACCTGGTCATTGATTCTGGATTTTCCTGTTTAAGAACCTTGGATGCTTCTCTCAGTAAACAACGTCATAAAAATGAGATTAGAAACTCAGAAACGGCTTTGTGTGTCTGAGTTTAGCTGATTTTAGATACAACCTTTTATTGAAAGTGACATTAGTCAGGCATCTTTAGGTTTAATTAAGACTGTGATTAATTGTGAAATCAAGTCATCATGACATCGCTATTTAGGAGTTGCTGCAGAGGTGCTTCCTATGATGCATCGCCATGGTAACATGGTGGGAGCTTGACCTGCTCTGAAGCTGGTTATGTTTATAGATGAAGGCTTGTACAAACACCTGCCCCTGACCGGAGAGTTTTCTAGGAAAACGTAGAGGAAGAACAGGTTTAATGAATGGACAAAGGCTTTTTTTCTGTTAACAGGTTATTTACTTATACATTATATGGTATAATTAAAGGAAAATGTTCTCATTGAAACTCAATATCTTTGTTTTAGTTTTTTTATTGAAGGCCACCAGATTAATTAAACAGGGGATTCAGTTAATTTTTCTTTTGGACTTTAATTCCTGACCCTAAACGTCCGTGAGTCCCTGTGATTAATCATTTATTTCTTCTTTTGCATCTGAAACGAGTTTCTTTCACAAAGTTAAAAAACCAGAGTCTTATTTGAATTGGGATTCGTGTAGATAAGTTTATTTATTAACGCATTAACTGGGTGAAAACTTTTCCTCATCTGGTTTTCTTCCTGCTTTTTGCCCTCAGCTGCTGCTATTTTTAGCTGGGATTATAAGTCCAAACAGCTCGTATTTATTTAGGATTATAGTTTAGTTCTTTTGTTGAGGAAAAATGTGGCTGTGATCCTGCACGAGTGAGAAAACATGACTTAACTTGCCCAGTTTGTGGCATCATCTTGTGCTTTGTGAGCTCTTCAGACAGGAATTGTGTTGCTTTTCTCTTCTCCTGCAAAGCTCAAATAACCTCAAAATGACCGATTCTCTGTTTAAAACACCTTGACAGTTATGAAAATGACTCTGTCATCAAGCACAAAGCTCTTTCTCTTAGGATTAGGATGCTAGTAAAGCTAAACAGTGACCTCTTGTTCTCAGTGAAGCATCCCCCCCTCCTCCAAATTTCCTTCCCCCTCATCTTGCAAGCTCTGTATCTTGACAGGTGTAGGAAAGGGGGCCCGTCCAGTCCCGGCTCCCGGCCCGCTTTGCACAGCTTGGGAGTATCTGCGATCCCTTTGGCCAAACGCCGGAGCAGTTTGGCTGAAGCTAGAGGTTGCACGGTGGGGGGATTTGCAACTTCTCTTAAGATAGCATAGCTGGAATGCCAGCTTTCAGAGCTTTTCATCAACAGTGGGCGGCGGCAGCGGCGATGTGGGGGGATGTATCTGGAGAGAAAGGTTGCCTGTCTTTCCTCACGCTGACGGACAGCTCCAAAGAGAAATGAAAGTGAGGGAAAACAAATTCTTTACTCCGCACGGGGTTCCTCATTTATATGCAGAGGCTTAAAGGAAGAAATATCCAAGGGGAAATATGTCCGAGTGGGAAAAAACTCTTTCATTTCTGGAATTTTAGCTGTGACTTGTCATCAATTTTCCTCTGCAACTTCTAAGTAAAAGTGAAAAAGCCCGACAAAGGCAACATTAAAAGCCTCCCCACCTAGGTGGAAGGTCCCATGTGTCTGTCCTCGGGGTCTTTTTAAAAAAAAAAGTGGCTCTTTGTGCGTGCAGTCATGGGAAAAATGGCTTCAAAGGTTAAGCAACAGGGAATGCTTCAAAGGTCTCCGAAGGTGACGTGCCCCTGCCTTTTACCAGCTGCAGGCAATCTACTAATCCTGAGGGCGAGTAGCCGGTGGTCTGTCCGCCAAGGTGGTGTCCAAAGGAAGCGTGTCCCAAAGACGGATATCCAACGTGCGCTGACCACCCGGCGCAGTCAGCCTGTACGGTGTTAAAGGTTAAGTGGACGTCTTTTTCAGGACAGCCTGCAGTAAGGGCTGCTTTCAGATGAAATTTGGGGTCATACTGGGGGGTGGGGGGTCTTTTAGGGACTCTGATGCAAGCATTTAGAGTAGTTTTTGTTTTTTGAGACAGTGCAGCTTTAAGTCGTAAGGATGCAACAAATGTAATTATTGAATTGCAGTTAAAAAGAACAAAACCAGTTAAATGCTAAATAATGAAGACATTGGTCTTTCAACAAAGAAATTTATAAAAAGTCACAATTAAGCTGATGATATGGTTGAAAAACATTTTTCCAGTAGAACATCAGCATCTGTTGGGTTTGACCCTAAATTAGATCTAAATAAAGAAGTTTTTCTTTCTGTCATCGGCAGTAAATCAGAAGCGGAGACTTAAATAATAGTTAAGCTTCCATATTAACAAGTGACTGGTGCAACAATCACCAATTTCTTAGTTTTCATGGAAAATAACTGAGCGCATTAGTTCTTAATAAAATATATTTTTCTAAGAAAAAAAGTTTAAAAGAAAAAAAAAACACGC
The DNA here is from genome assembly GCA_036024015.1 of Craterocephalus amniculus. Classification (NCBI taxonomy): domain Eukaryota; kingdom Metazoa; phylum Chordata; class Actinopteri; order Atheriniformes; family Atherinidae; genus Craterocephalus; species Craterocephalus amniculus. Next base: position 36,966 of record JAVQJG010106341.1, on the reverse strand, counting down.
AGGAATTGAAAAATTTAATCTTCATCCATCACGGTGACTGTTTGCTATTGTTTGTTCCTCCCTGAGGACTGTATGTTTAGTTTAGTTTAATTTAGTTTATTTACTGTAATTCATTCTAGATACAATCCAGCAAAAAACAGATTAAAAATAATCCGAAATCCAGAATGAAAGAGTAGAAAGACATGACAATTTAATCCAAATGCATACATTCTTTTTTTTCCCAGTTTCCCAAAATGCGGCTTCAAATCAAGCCCGCTAACAAATAATAATAATGAATTTTATTTCTGGGAACCTTTTTATAACCCCATGAGATCGACTGTAAACCAGTATTAATCAATAAAAACAGCAGCAGCAGCCAGTAGCGCCAGCGTTTACTCTCCATATGGAGCCTCTGTTCGTATCATGGATGTTTTGCTTCTTACTGCGTATTTTAGTCCCTTTTCAGAACTCTTGCAAATACATACCCAGACAGCAAATGAGGCATCATCACTGGTGGTATTACGTGGTTTAGCTCACATGATGCAACCCAAAAAAAAAAAAAATAGAAGAAGAAGCTGTGATGCATTAAATGGCCGTCAGACCACCTTCACCGTCGCCATATTTGCTAACGTGTGAAACTGAAAGGACTTGGACATGAACTCTTAACCCTGCGCTGCCCTCTGGTGGGTGTATTAAATAACACTCATGAGGGCAGTGGTCTTTATCGTTAGACACAGACGTACTCATTTACACATGTAAAGCTAGCATAAGCCTTTACGGTTATAATTGTCAATAAAAAACATTGTCTACACTGAAAAACATGAGCCTTCGAATGAAGTAAATACAGCAGGGAGTTTTTGTATCTGAGTAATTTTTGTAATTAGATTAATCATTTTGGCCCTGACTAAGTCTGTGGACGGTCACTTGAGGAAAGCTGAAGTCTTTAAATTGGAATAAAAGCCCTATTTCTTCAAAACAGCTGCTGCTTCGCAGCACCAGATAGTTGTTTAGCTGTTGAGAAGAAGAAATGCCCAACTGTGGTCGAGTCAATGGGACACATGGCGAGGTTTAGATGGACATTAGTCATGGTTTTCCCGTTCAGCCGGGATCTGCCTCCATCCACCTGACCTCTGTGACCCGCCGTCTGATTTCACACTAGCACCCAGGCGATGGGCGACCTCCGTTTTCTGAGCCTTCTGAGGCATAAATAATACATTGCTCCCGTCATTTGCCATGCATGACTGAGCACAGCCGGGGTCGCAGCAAGAATGTTGCCATGTCATTTTGTGTCGGACCAAGGCGGGCGTTTAGTGCTTTGAGGAATCCAGATATTGATGCCGCATCCCAAAAGTAAACTGTAAAATCTTAGTAGTTAACTCTACTCCACAAAAAAAGGAAAAGTTATTAACAGGAGAAATCATTAGAGAAATCATTTAGTGTGTGTGGATAAAAGTTTTCAGAGATGAAGATAAAATGGCAAGAGAATGAGCAGATGTGACTCTTACAACAACGCTGATTCTTGGGGCGACGAGTCAATTCGTCATTCAAGCAGATCTCATTTCACAATCAATCCTCTTTCAGAAACAAAAAGAGCTTTGACGAAATATCACTTTCAAATCTACCACTTGCTCACCAACATGACCTAATTAAAGTTTAGCTATATCTATATACCATCTTCTCTGTTATCCAAATATATTTAGCATTATTTTTTACTTAGATAAACATTCTAAAACATTTTAATTGCTTTCAAATTAATGGGTAATCCTGTGTTTAAAAGTCAAATGGCAATACTAAAACGTATTAAAAATCTTAAATTTTCTTCATCATTCATCATTTAAACAGGTAATCTGTGTTTTTATGTTCATATTTTGTCTGAACACTGAAACTCTAGTGAAAGAGGGATTATTGTCGAACTTATTTCCTTACACGGAGCTTTGAAGGTAAAAATCACGAGTGATGTGAGATGACTTAAATATGATTATTTCTAAACAACTTATGATTATTTATCATAACAGCAACAAAACATGAAGGTAAAATAAACTAAGCATGTGAAACTTCGAGACATTTAGTTTGTATGTTTGAAAAATCTTTTTCTTTTTAGATGATTAGAAATCTTAAAGAGAAGGGTACTTGGTAATTTCAACTAACTAAGCTCCCAAATTAAAAGTAAATGTGCAAAATTGCATCCGTTGAATAATCTCTAAGTTATTGTTAATGGAAATGGATAGGGTTGTGCAACAGTCAAATATATCTGATTAAGATAAATGTTGTATTTTCCAATGTGGGGGAGGTTGTTAGTGGTGCACATCTGACAAGATCTGAAAGATTTGTTCATTGTTTTATTGAAATTAATGCAAAAAAAAATAATTTTTTAATTACCAATTTCAAGTTTTTTTTAAAGTGCAAATGGAGTTTCTTGTCTTGTGCAGAAAAGCCTTAATGACACTGAGTTTCTGTACAATTTAATGTATGATGAAAAATCTTTTCATTCTTTTATTGAAATTGATGAAACCCAATTTCAAGTTTTTTTTAAAGTGCAGAAAAGCCTTAATCTTTAGATTTATTTAGATATTTATCATCAGATGGAAGTCTTTTTAAGAAGTTAGGGAACATGAAGGGCGTCGCAGCGTTTCGTGGCAGAGGTGTCATCCGGACGGTGGATGATCCGCCAATGTTTTCATGACGGATTCCCCTCCACCCCTTTGCTCCCACAGCTCCCAAACAAGAGGCTGGAATGTCGGGTTTCCATGACGCTAATGAAGTAAAAACCTGGCAATGCGTCGCTGGCAGCCTCTGAGCAGCTTCTGCTCCGCGGCCTCCTTCTCATCAGGATCAGAGTCTGATCCCCATGTAGCCTTCATTCACTGGGGCTTATTATACCCAGGAATGTCCCGCCGGAGCAGAGGCGTGGGCCGGAGGGGGGAAATGTGGGACACGTCCCAAAAAGAGGGCACTTTTACATCCTTGCCAACCCCCCCCCTGGTGCAAACTATCACACTTGGACAAAAACGCAGCGAAACCTGTTTCCAATGAAAAAGAGGGAAGCCGTGCGTGATTTATTGTTCCATAAACGCCTCATGTGGCAGGTCCAGGAGGTGACCAGCTCCACTGTTTGCTATCGGCCCCGAGCACAATGGTGAGATTTGGGCTCTCAAACAAATCCCCGCTGCACGCTTCCAGACTTCCCTGAGAAAAAAACACACGTATCTTCCCAGAAGCACTTTAAAAGAAAAAAACCCAAAAAACTTTCTTGTCTTTTTCCGGCTTATTTCCAACGGCCTCGTCGGGTTTTTAGTGACCGAAACATCTTCTGTCTGCTCAGAGAACGAGTCTTCCTCTCTGTGCCTCATCCAAGCCGGCAGTTTAAGGGTTAAATAATCAGTCTCTGTACATTATCCCGCGTCCCGCTGCGCCGGTGGATGCAGCCGTAATGTCTCCCTAATTAGCCTCCTTTTAGGATTTTCCACCCGGCCACACAACAGCCATTGAGGACTGAGGCCCGTGGAGCTTTGCAGAGGAAGAGCTTCTGTCTCACGAGGCATTCACGGTCCACGCCTGCCCCTCGTAAATCTCCAGCCTGATGCCCTCAGGACGCGGGATTCAGTTCCCGGGCAGATGAATGGGGTTATGTGGGCTGTGTAGGGAAGATTTAGCCTATTATGTGTTTTGTTGTCATTCAGAGGATAGTGTTCATAAATGGGATCTAAACGGAGCCGGGCCAATTAAAGGCTCAAAGATTGAAGCGGCTCGTTGTGAGCTTAAACCCTCATCGGCTCATTTTGGGTCGTAAGGGTTATGGGAGATGGGGACTTTTGGAAAAATGGGTTTTTCTTAATGTTCTCTTTTTTCGGTTGGATGAACAGAGCTGGGTGGGACTTTGTAGGAAGTGTGTTATTTTTGTCATTTTTCATCGGGTAAAACAATCCATCGAGCAGCTGGGGTCCTTTAACACCAGTTTTTCTCAAACTTTCAGTGTTATGACTAGATATGGGCATGATAATTGAAGATCGATTAATCAACTGTTAGGATTTTAATCGATTAAATTATGTTTTAATCAATTCAATGAATTCATCTTTGGTGCTGAAGTTGTATGTAAGTGCATATTTTCCAGTGTAACCATTGTTAAATCCCATTTAGTGGCCACAAGAGTCATTCGATTTGAAATAAAACAAGTTTTTCTACTTTCACTTAACTTGAATATAGGTTATAAATATTGAATTTTAATACAGAAATATTAGTGATTTATCAATAATCGATAGTTAATTCTCCTGATAATCGATTAAAACAATTTAATCAAATGCACATTCCTTGTCATGGTCCCCAAGAAAATACTATTGGTGTCTGTGACCCCCACTTTATGGATTAAAGATGCTTATTTAAGATGTATCTGGTTTCATTTTGGGACAAAGATACAAAGATCGCAGATTTTATTGATAAATGTTGTTTATATACTTTTTACAATAAAGTGGGGACCCCCTAAAATGGTCTTGCGCCCCCCCTGTTTGAGAACCTCTGCTCTACTTTGTCGTGTATTGAAAAGCAGAAACAAAAATAAAAGCTTACATGACCAAAAACCCCCCAGGTGCTCGGCCTGGGAGGGGCGCGAACATGGCACATGATGAAGATGGATGAGGATGGTTGCTATGGAGAAGGATGGGACTCTCGTGGTCCCGTGGAGAAGCTTTTGGGGTTGCAGGGAGCACGGGTATGGAGTTATTCTTGTTGCCAAAAGAGTTAAACAGGTTAATTTTGCTCTTGAAGGTTTGGTTGGCTCTAGCGGGGTTTGACAGTAGAGACTTACAAGGCGGGGACTGAAACCTGCCGAAACGGCTGAACATCTGCTGATTATACAGCTTCATAGCAAAACCATAAAAAAGGCTTCCCAAATATTTCATTTTAATGATTTTATCATCCTGTTATGGCTTCCGCCGAGAAAAATAGTCCTCCGAGCAAACAGAACGTCTAAGCTGCAGGTGTTGTCTAGCAACTTATTAGCTCATCAATGAAAAGTCTATTTGATTAAAAAAAAAATGTTTATGTCAAACTATTAGCTTAATTAACCCAGGGACTGTAAAATTCATGGAAAAACCTTAAAACCAGGTGACCCATAGACTTCTAAAGAGCTTTTGGCCTAATTTTCCCAGATATCTGAAACCTGTGAATCTAAAGGACACGCCCCTAACTATGAAGGATGTTAGGATTAAATAACATCTAAATTAATGAGTTAGGATGTTTTCACTCCTCCCACAGTAGTCATGAAGGTAAACCTGGGCTTTTAAAGCTAAAATGTTTTATTGAACCAGGCTGTAAACATGTTTTAATTCTGCTGTAAAGTTGCTCTTTTTATCATGGGAGTCTATGGGGAATTGCTCTGTTTTGCACCAGCACCTAGTGGAGGAGGGGGGAGCTGCAGTTTTTTGCACTTCTGCATATGCATCACGGAGGTTTCTGCTTGATTTAACCAAAGTCCAAAAACAAAAGCAGTCACTTTAACCAGGTACAGTTTTAGTTACACACTGAATGTCTTTATTTAGGAAGGTTGGTTTCCACCAGGTGATGATCTTTAACCAGCATGCTTCACCTGTTGCCCACAGCCTGATCAGCTGGCTGTGCAGCTCGGGCCCCTGTTAGCATTGTCCCTGCAGCCCCACAGGCCCCGGCGTTATCAGCCTCGCTGGCGGCACCGTTTGTCCCAGTCCGAAAAAGAAGGCTAACGCATAAAAGACAAACCGGGAGACGGCTAAAGTCTTTCTGATCCCTCTTTCCATGAAGGTAATCCGGGGGCGATGGTCAGCACAAAACGTGGCTTTGCCCGGCCGTGGGGGTGTGATGTAAGGAGCTCTCAGCTAGAAGTCCACATGGACCAGTACGTTTCACACAGGAAATGGAAAAGCAGCTCGATAACTGTGGATGTGTGCGAAAGAGAGAGGCCAGTGACCGCTGTTCACCCACCCATGTTTCCAATAACATACTTTACCCTGAAATCTTTTACTCATTTACATCTTCCCATTCATGACCTCATCCCTCAAGCCAAACGGCGATTTTCAAGGTGACTTGATAAAGTGCATTTTGTCCTTTTTGCACAGTGTTGACTCAATGTTAATAAATCCACATCCAGTGCATCGACCGGCATGCCTCAGATTCCACGTTGTCCTTCGTTAGCCGAGCAGAAGCGATCAGCAGCCTGGTTAGCAGCACTCCTGCTAAAATGGTCACCGTTTAAACCAAGAAAACTGGAACAAAAGTAGGTTATTTGCATTATTTTTTAAACAGATGATGTGAAAAGTTTTAGGCTTTGGCAGGTGATAAGACGGCGCTCTGACAGCCCGCTGTTTCCTTACAGGAACAGTGAAGGAACAAGCTGTTACAGGTTATCAAGAACTTACCTTTTATTTGTCTTATCAGTTGAAAGGGTTAGAGTGGGATTATTGACCTGCGTAACTATTTTTACTCATTTACTTTTTAAACGTCATCTACCACTTTATCAGGTGCAGCTGTTCAGTTACTTGTCAACACAAATATCTAATCGGCCAATCACGTCATTGCAACTTAATACATGCAGGTATGTAGACATGGCCACAGCTATGCCATCAGATGAGTCAGAAACGGAGTTTTAGCGTCCAAAGTTACGTAATGTGCCTTTTTAAGGTGATAAAATCATGTTTTAACCCTGCAGATGAGCAAGAAAACACAGAAAATAACGTTTTATACTCTTTAACCCTTCAGAGTTGGTGACATTGTACACGCTGCTGGTGCTTATGTTCTATAAAACTGCATATATCTCGGGAACGGTAAAAGATGGAAACTTACCGTCTTTTTCCCTGCAAAGAAAACACTTCAAGCTTTAAGCCAATAGTTCCGTTATGTCAGTGGGACGTACAGAAGCTAAGCTGTGTGTGTTGGAAAGTTGGTGTCTAATGGCATTATCGAACGGTATCACATGAGGTTGAATATCCAATTGTAGAGCTTTTATTCCATAATGTGCTGTGTCAAAGATCGTTAGTTGTCAAGATGCTTTTGTGTTGTCTCCATGAATGAAACTGTGCTGTGATGCAAGATTGACTGTTATCTCGTTGGAATAGTGTGTAATTACACACACTACTGTAATATATGCTACTACTAGCCCTGTTACTTATTTTATTTACTTCTATACTAGAAAAATACACTGCAAAGGTTAAAATATGTGATGCACATGTAAGTCATAGCAGACAGAAACTATAGCATCAGAAATGGTGAGTGAATGGGAGTTTTTTGCACTAAAGATGAAGTTTTGATATTTTGTATTATAGTTGCGGGTTTAATTTTTTACTCCAGTATCCCCAAGACCCTAAATAACATTTCTTAGTATCTAGACAGTTGTTAATTGCAGTTCACTTGGCCTTTTCTATAGATTTGTAAATTAATTTTCCGTTTTTTTTTTTAATGATCCTATAACTTTTCTGTCATTTGTGTGACACCAGTGCATCATGAATATTACGAAAGCCCAGGTTGTCCTGAAATGAAATATGTATAATACTTTATTGTGTATCATAAGATTACTTTTTCATCAGCAATAACACACAAGATATAACATCCGATAAAATGCCCCCAGAAGGATTAAAAAGTAGGATGTGAAAGAGCTGTTCTTGTCCATGTAGTCGCTTCACTGTTAGTGTTTGCTTAATATAACACTAAAGGAACCACAGTGTGTTTGTGCATGTGTGTGTGAGAGAGCGAGAGAGAGGGGGGGTTATGCCTTTTAAAGCGCAAGTAAAAGACCCTTTGAAGTATAAACTGGACTAAATGTAAACATGGCAGAGTGAAACAGCTGCTAACCAGCATTAATAAAAGTTTATTCTTATTTTTTTTATTTCCAGAGCACCAGGACTGCCTCTACCACGCCGTCCACGAGCGACTGGGAGAGCTGCTGCGGGTCCTGAAGGCCATCATCAACAAACACCAGAGCCTGAACTCTGTGGACATCCTCAGCACGGCGGGAACCGTCATCGCCACGGTCAAAGGTGAGCGGAGACGGCCGAACTCTCCCGTCTCTCACGTAAACACGCAGCCAGCTTCCCTGTGAAACACACTCCTCCACTCTTCCCTCGGCCTGCTTTCTGTCTCTGCCCATCCCAGCCTCCCTTCTCGCCGGGAGAGGAGCTTTAGAGGTCACTTTTATGCACCGAAAATCCCCGACACAGACTTAAAAAAACACAGTCAGGAGTCAAACTGGAGTCCTTTGTCTCCCAGTCCAGCAGAGCTGCTCTGAGGAATCTTATTCTGTGAGATTATGGTCCACCTCTGCTTAATTTGCATCGTAAAGAGGAGCGCTCTCATCAGGAGCGTGGACTTGATGGACAGAACAAAGCCAGAGGAGGCTCCTCTTGCAGCTCTTAAACAGTAGAGACATTCTTTGCCAGGACTTTAACAAGGTTTAAATCTTTCTGTACTGGGCGGGCTTTTGGGACAAAAGTCTTGATCATTTAAATGATGGAGTCATAATCCATCCTTATCCCAGTTCAGGAGGCTGGAGCCAGTCCCAGGACCAGCAACCATAAAGGCCAGGAAAGTTTATTTTTATAGCACTTTTTCAGGTTTAAGACAATAAAAAGTGCTTTACATAAAACATTAAAGCATCAAAACAAGACAGAATTACAATAAATTAAAAAAAAAAGACCAATGAACTACCCATTAACCCAGTGTGCTTATCTGTGGAAGGTGGAAGTGAGAGAAGCCCTGCATGTATGAAAGCTGCACACTGAAAGGCTGGATCAGAGACCAGAATATTTACCTCCACCGAGGCTGAGCTGCACGCTGGTTGGTGTGTATGTCTCTGAGCAACAGAACACAGAACGTTATGGACAGATTTTGATTACATTTTCAGGAAATCTCATAAAAGGAAAAAAAAGAAGTGATTTGGTTTCGGGGATGATTCATCTCACCGTCTGGATCCAGGACTTTTTTTTTAGAGGATTCTTCAGTATGGGGAGGATTTTGGACCTTCCACTGTGGCTCATCATCGGCTACAAATGATAGAGAAGCAGCCTTTTTCCATATAAACAATATAATGAATGCAAGTTTTAGTAGTTTGTTCATTAAGCAATTGTTCTAAATTTCCACAGCATGACACTAAAATTACCAGTGATTTTCTTTTGCATCTATTTTCTTGTCGTTCATTTGGAAACTAAAAAGAAAACCGCAAATATATCTCCATCCCATACAACATTTTCTTTTTCCAGCTGTGTGGCTCTAAATGAGTTTGATTTGAGCTGGGCTCACAGCTTCTAATGCACACAGGTATTGGCAAAACTCTGGGTCTTTTAGTTAGAGAATTATCAGAGAATCTATGTCTATAGATGTTTGTGTAGGTTAGATAAAAATACAAAGTAAGATATGACAGAAATAAAATCTGTAGCGTTGTGAAAGTCTGTAAAATATTAAACTAAAACTGCTAATTATGATATAGGAAATATGATCTTAAGACTATAAACTTGGGAGAAACACTTTCCTAAACAACCATGATGTGTCTGCACATCCTCTCAGTCTTGCTGTTACTTATTTATTTATTAATTAATTAAAACTGGTTGATGCACAGTAAAGCCACAGAGGCTTGAGCTTCTTTCGGCTTTGAGCCACCAGGGGGCCGGGATCGTACATTTCCTGCCCCCCCGCTCTGTCGCTGTGTGTTACCAGATGTGAGTTTGTGCCTTTTGTTCTTCAACATGAAATCCCAAAACTGCTGATGAGACACAAAACTCAAGTTATCGTTATTTAGGGGTCAAATCCTGCGATCTCAAAGTTTCTTTGTTGTAGTTTAAGCCCATCGGATGAGGTTAAATACCAGTAGTTTGGCCGTCTTTAGGATCTCTGTTGCAGATCTAGTGATTCTGAGTCGCAGTTTGAACGTAATCCACCAGCGTTGGACTGAACTTTGCTGCTCGTGACCGTTTCCAGAGTGTTGTGCTTTTCCAGTGAAACAATACCATTTTTCCCTGCTGATGTAACTTCCACATTTGGAGCGCTGGTTGGGGCCTGCGCGAGTAGTGGCATTGTATTCCAGCAAGCTTCAGGATGTCCTGTTGGGGGGTCGGGGGTTGGAGAGAGGAGGAGGAGATGCAGCAGCACAGGAGCTGGTAGCTACTGTAGCTCCTCTGGGGTTAACCAGACGCTTCCCATCGACATGGAAACCTGATGAATCCTTCTTTCTTTTTAAAAAGAAACAATTTTCCCACCGTTTGGTCTTCACTAACACTTCCTGTTCCACGTTTGGAGATTAATTTTTGCATTGTATCTTTTTTCCATTCCGGTAAAAGAGCAAAACGGACTCCTGAAAAGCTGTAGAGCTTGGTTGGCTTCATGTTTGAGCTCATTCTGGTTACACATCATGATCGATGAGGTTTGTTACGGTTTAAAAAGGAGGACGGGAAGATCAGAGGTAGGTTTTCCAGCTTTCTCGGCATCCCTTTCTAAGAAGAGTACGCATCTTTGTGTTTAGAAAGCTTTGTGGGACCGGCTGAAGTTTAGATTTGACATTCTGCACAATATCTGGACGTGAAATGTGGACAAAGTAATTATGAAGCAAAGGAGCTGATTTTACCCAACAAAAAATGAAATGGAAGCAGTTTTTTCCCGTTAAAATCGTTAAAATGCTTTGTGAGGCTTTGAACTCTAGAAATCTTTTTGTTTCAGTAGAAAGGAAGTGCTGAGGAACTGATGGAGGCAGCGGTGACATCACCATTTTTTTTTTTTACTGGTGTTTGCTCTCATTTTTCAAGCATCTCTGTAGTTTATTTTCCCTGTGCTCGGTCAGGACAGGAAGTTTACTGTGAAGACTGATTACGGCCTTATTTACCAGGCTGTTTTTCCCCCATTTTGTCCTCAGTCATCACCGTGTTTAGACTTACAGCAGGAAACTACTGCCGGGCCAGATTACAGCCAAATATACACACATTGCAGTCTTTGCTTATCTTTGCTGATTTACCAGGGTTGTTTTTGGATGCCTCAGTGGGACTTTTCCATTTTAAAGCTCCACAACACAAAGTGATGCGGAGCTTTGCGAGGAGCAGAGCGTGACTCAGGATGGAGGTTTTTTCAGTGAACAGGATGGTGAATCACACCTGAAACAAAGGATGCAGGCGGCATGCAGGGGTCACGTCTGCTCCCAGAGCCTAACGCAGCTTTTCTTCATCCCCGTTTGGCAGGGGTGAACTTTAAGGAGGTGAACGAGGAGAACAAACAGAAGCTTTTTGGAGAGATCTACACGGCCATCGACACATTGGCATTCACGTTTGGCAATGTGTGAGTATTCCTATCACCCCTGACTGTCACTTCATTATTAACTTTGATCAGTCTGTATTTAATAAATAGGAGCTACTTGGCCTTTTTAAAATAGATTTAGTTATTTTATTTTTTTTTTAAAACTTCCCATTTTCCTTCCAGAGTGTCTGACTTCCTTATGGGAGATGTAGAGAATGGATCGGTGTTGGGGCTCCCCCTGACCAAGAGAAGTCGGGTGAGTACAACCTCAGGTTTTTCAGATTTTTGAGACTTAAAGCTTTTGTTGGACGTTCGAAACAATAAGTTAAAAACTGTAATAATGAACAAAGTTAGCTGAAAAGTTTGGAAATTAAATGGAGTTAAATGAGACGGTTTTAGGTGTTTTTGTGGTGGACTGCATGACGATGGAGCAGAAAACTGTTTCACATGGGCTCTGATATAAAAAGCTGTGATATAAAAGGTTTGATAAATGAATAAAAAAGTCCTGCTCGATGATTCTTTGCATCTGAAGCTTCATAGATGTCATTTAGAGCATCCGCATGAATTTACTGAAAGCAGACTGAACGGAAGAAGACCTTGCTAGACTTTATACGGGATAATTGTTTGACTCAGGTCTTGGTTTGGTGGTGGGCCAGAAGTTGTTTTAGTATGTTTTGTGTTTTTATTGAATTAAAAAAAATGGAAATAAGATATTGGAAAGAAAAAACATAACAGACATTGCCCAACTAAATTGAAATGTTTACTAAAATGTCTCTTCTGGTTGATCGGGTGGGCGAGTAGGTAGAAGGGATGTCGTCGTATACAATATACTGTATAGAGCGATAAATTCCCATCGATGACGCTACTGTGGGCGACACATCTGCAGTCGAACTCGTGTGTGTAATAAACATCATCCTGGGAATTTTCCATCCATCCCATCCAGCTCCAGCATACCTGATTTAAAAGTGTGAGCCACTGTTACTGGTTTTTGGACCTATTTGATTTATATCAGGTGTGTTGGAAGAGGGATGAATGGAAAACCTGCAGGAATGCGGCCCTCGAGGACCAGGGTTCGTTTATGCTCCCCGTACGTATGTTTTCGACCACCAGAGGGCAGTCCAGAGTTTCCACGTCACTTTTAGTCGACAGTGAACATGGTGACAGTGGAGGAGACCACGATGCTGCACATACTCTGAGGAAACGCAGAGACGGATAAATACGTTGCTGCTTCTTCTTCTTTGTTCCTTTTTAACGGGCTGCACGTCAGCTACACTGCTCATCGCTGCCTCCCGTGGTTTCCGGTGGGACTACACCGTTTGATCTGTCAGGATACAAAAAAGAGACCAGATTCCGTAAATAAAGATGCTCCGTATCATCGTTGATGCACTTTTAATGTGAAATAAAGTGAAACAGGGCAACAAGTTTATACAAATAAGTAAACAAGCTTCACAGCGTCCCATTAAACAGTACTGGCCTGTTGAGGAAGGACTGGGTAGCAACCTGCTGGTTTATGTAATGTTCCAGTAACACATACTAATATTTACACATCACAAAGCTAACGAAAGTTCTTTTGGGGTCATATTAAAGAGTATTTATACAGACCTTGTGCTTGCAGGTACACAGGTACTAATGGGAAAATTAGAATATGCTGGAAAAGGCATAAAAGGTGAAAGCAACACATTTTATGTACCAAGTACAGACTTTACTTTCAGAGGACTGACATGTTCGGGTTTAAAATGCATCTTTTATTGATTTCAAGCAACTTTCAAATTTTCTTTTTTTTTATTTGAGGTTTTCTGAAGCTGCAATTCCCGATCAGCAAAATCTAAACAAATAAAAGCTGAAATATATTAATTTACATGCAGTTTGTCTTTATGTGTGTACATTTCATCTTTGAAGCCAAGTTACAGAAAAGCAGTACCTTTTCTTTTTTCAGGATATTTTCATTTTCCGAGTAGTACCTGTAATCATCTCATGTTGTATTTGAGCAGGGGTACTGGTCTGACTACTGAGCATGGCTTATGGACCATCCTGTAAACTGGACCTTTAGTTTTGAGCGAGGCGTGTGAAGCTCGGGGTGACGGCGCCGCTCCGACTGATGAATGGACGCCGTGTATTTTTGTTTTCCTGCCGCAGGTTTTTCTGTGTATCTATCAGGAGGAAGTCCAGGTTCTGATAAGAAACATGTTGGTCTGCTCTTCAAGTAGGAAACTCAGCCCTCCACCCTCCTCCTTTAAAAATCTGTCTTTTCTTTCCTTTTTTCCCCTGCAGTCTTTTGAGAACCTCTCAGTGGAATCTGGAGGATCCGGTCCTGAGAAAGATGATCCACCCGGTAAGACAGCACGAACACTCGGCCACTGTACTGGGTGAAACTTATCCTCTGGGGCTGTTTAGGAGCAGAATAAATCACTTTACTGGCTGCGGAGGCTACGTTTGGTAATGAACCATCATCAGACACGTCAGCATCACTTATCCTCAGATGGCATTAGCCCATTTATCCACTGGCGAGGTCAGCAGGAGCTTTTCCCGCTGACTCACGCTCACAGATGCTGCTCACATGTAAACATGTGTAACGTTGGACATGTGGAAGCTCGTTTGTAACAAGCTCGTTGTGGTCGCAGGGCCGTCCCCGCCGGTCCGAGCCGAAGAGGTGGACAGGACACTGCAGCGGCAGGACGGCGGCGTGGAGTCGGCGCTGCTCTACGCCAAGGCATGGTCCAAGTACACCAAGGAGCTGCTGGCGTGGGTGGAGAAGCGGCTCAGCGTGGGTGAGTCATGTTCACTTTTCCCCGCTTTTATTCTCTAACAGGATGTTGTGTTTATGCTTCTGCTTTGAATTATAACCGATCCAGTAAAGCAAAGCTAATTATACGATAAAGCTGGACCTAAACATGATGGTAGGGGTGTCAAACATACGGCCTGGGGGCCAAAAGTGGCCCATCAGAGGCTCCCCTCTGGTCCATGGAAGGGATTTAGTAAATTTGAATAAAACATCATTTAAGTTTTAATATTCCAGTAAAAGTAACTGATATAATTATTTATTTATTACTACTTTATAATATAATAAATATAAAAAAATTTTTTTTTTAAATATAGGTTACTAATTCTGTAATAAATGTAGAATTTAGAAATGGAAAATAATTTTTTAAATAAAAGTAACTATTTACTTATTCGATTAATTTTTTTCAAAATGTTTATTTACAAACAAATTCAACACATTTACATATATAAATCCATATGTACATGTAAAATTTATATTTTTACATACATATTTCACATTAAGAATTAACTTCTTTAAAAAGTTATTCATACACCTGAGATGAGAGGAAATTTTTGTGGAAGATGTTTGTAGAAATGAGCCGGTTTGTGAAGTTTTTCTGTTTCTGCTTCGCAGACATCGAGTGTGCGAAGAGTTACGCCAAAATGGCCGAAACAGCAAAGACGCTCGCCAGTCAGCAGGTGAGACCAAACTGGAGCTGCTGCTTTTCTTCTTCTACTCCTTCTCATCTTCCTTTCTTCTTCTACTCTGTCTGATCTTTTTTTTTTTTAACTTGTTCTTCTCTGTCCTCCTTCACCTCCTGCTCGTCTTCCTTTTCTTCTTCTTGTTCTTCTCTCTCTTCTCCTACTACATCTTCTTTTTCTGGGTTCTTCTTCGTTCTTCCTTTTCTACTCTTTCTTCATATACTTTTTTTTCTTTTGTTCCTTCATCTGTTTCCTCTTCATTTTCGTCCTCTCCCAGTTCTTCGTCTTTCTTCTTCTTGTGGCTTTTCTTCCTCTTCTGCCCTTTTTCCCCTTCTCTTTCTTCATATATTTTTCTTTTTCTACTTTCTTCTTTTCTTCTGCTCTCACTTTTTTCTCCTGCCTCCTCTGCACCATTTCTCCTTCTCTTCTGCTTTTTCCGCTATTATTTCTACTTCTTTCTAATCTTTTCTTGCCTTTTCTTCTACGTCTTTCACATTCTTTTACTTCTTCTTCTCCTTTATTCTTAAACCTTTTTTCCTGCATCTACTTTTTCTTCCTTTTCCTCCTCCTGCTGCTTTCTCCTCCCCATCTCCATCTTTTCCTGCTCTTTCTTCTTCTTTTCTCTCTTCCATTTCTTCTTATCCCATCTTCCATCTCTTCCCATCATCACATAAATATTTTCTGGTGTGGTTGAAGGACTTCATGCCGTTCCGGGAGATTTACACGGCCGCTTTCAAGAACGACTTGGAGTTCAGCCAGCTGGTACTCCACACCGCCGCCGTCCTCCAGAGCAACAAGTTCATGCAGGTGTGTAGGTTTCACACGGCGCTGCCTCTGTGTGAGGCTGAGCGAAGAGACGGAGGTCTTAGTGATGGAATTTGTTCCTCTGCAGCCTCTGCTGGCCAGAAAACATGAGCTGGACAAGCTGAGGAAGGAGGTGAAGGAGCAGTGGCAGAGGGAGCAGAAGAAGATGGTGAGCCGGCGCGGCTAAAGGCTGGAATCACGTGATGCAGACGGTGAACTTTACGGAGGTTTTTGTGGATTTGTCTGCTCCCGTCTGCAGCACGAGGCCGACAGCGCTCTGAGGAAAGCCCGGCTGCTGCAGGCTCAGCGGCAGGAGGAGTACGAGAAGGCCAAGGTGAGCACCAGCCGGCTGGAGGAGGAGCAGAGCGGAGGAGGAGCAGCCGCCGCCAAGCAGCTGGAGAAGAGGCGCCGGCTGGAGGAGGAGGCCCTGCAGAAGGTACGGCGCCGTCTCCACAGCAGGATGGTCGTTTTTCTGACCATGATTTTAAATGATCCAGGCCCGTGTTCACAACGAATCTCAGGGATGAAAAATCTCAGGCCAGAAGCAGAACATGGCCGTATTTCTGCATCACGTTTGATAAAAATCATCATAAATTGGGTCTTCCTTTTGCTGCTTCGCCTCTAAAGGATAAAACGGCGTTCCCAAGGGTGCTTTGGGAGCTTGGGTTTGATTGGACGGAGACACCTGTCAATCATTCAGCAGCACCGCTGTGATTGTAAACGGTATGACTCGGCATGACTCCAGTATTTCACTGCAGCTCCATGAAGCATTGGAAAGATAAAGTCAACATGCTGAGTCACGGTTTTCTTGAGCTAGTTTTAAAATCTTTTATATTCGGGATGCAAACCTTTAACATTGAATTCGATTCTGACTCTTGGAGTGATGATTTCATTCTCTATCTCTTAATTCTTGATTCAAACTGATCTCAATTCACATTCAATCCTATTTTAGTAAAACATTCTGATTAACTCCGTTCCTCTATAAGCCAGAAACTGCTCTGAGGAATTGTTTCATTAGTTGAAAGAAAACTGATAATTTTTACCAAAAAATGGTTTAAACGTTTTGCTAACCTTGTTTAACATTAATTTTTCACTTAAAAGTAGCTTTGAAAGTTTTGAAGTCTTAAAAAAATCTAATCTTGGAAATTTTGAAACGATTCAGAATCTTGATGAACAATATTTGAATATATTTATATAATATAATATAAAGTATGAGAGATTTTTTGGTCACCATATTATATCTATTATGAAATGCAAAAATTATGTTGTCATATTCCATCTTTCATTCCTTACAGCAGCATCTGTGGCGACGATTTAGCCTCTGATAAAATCCTAAATGTGTTGGTTTTATTTTGATACCAAGATGGTTTATGTAGGATTTATAGAAATAAATTTATTTTGTGTGTCTTTTCAAGTCAAAAGCCCAAAAACACCTGATTCATCTCAGTTCCTTAGTAAAAGTTCCTCCCGGCAGCTTTGGGGGAGCTCCTAGCTCAAACCTGTTAGGTCTATGGTAGACTCCTGGTGGCGGTGAGGTGCCTTTGGTCCTCTGATCCGGTGCTGCTGGGCTGTTTTGCAGGCTGAGGAGGCCAGGGAACACTGCAAAGCCTGCCAGGTGGACGTCGGCGTGAAGAGAGTGGACCTGGCCAAGACCAAGAGTTTGATCATCACCCAGATCCGGGAGATGGTGTCGCAGTGCGACCTCACCCTGAAGGCCGTGAGTTTCCCACCTTCCCCCTCGGAGCGAGGCTGGAAGCGGCGTCCTGACGGCTCGCTTCCCGTTCCAGGTGACCGTCAACTGGTTCCAGCTGCAGCAGGCCCAGGTCGTGTCTCTGCCCGTCAACCACCAGAGCCTGTGTGAGAACGCCAAGCTGTACGAGCCGGGCCAGCGCTACATCGACTTCGTCCGGAGTCTGCCGGCCGACGCCCCGCGCCTCGAGTCGCACTCCTTCGATTCTCCCGCCACTCACAGCGCAGGGTGAGTTAGCCGGGAGGGGCGGGGGTTTAATCTCCCTTGAAGTGGTTTTGGTTAAAAATAGTGAGTTTCCTTTTTTGAGAAGGCTTTGTTGACACAGGTTCGTGGTCTCACACACAAACACACACACACCAGACAGATGGGAATAAGAGCCAGCTTTGTTCTCCCCCCTTCGCTCTGATCCCTCTGATCAAAAGCCCTCAGCTTGGGACAGAGGAAATGAAACACGCCCACGCTCACGTGCACCCACAGAAAGCTTAAATATAGCCCGCTGACCCACTTCGGCCCAACGGAGGGACACTCTGCTGGACAATGGGGGCCATTGTGTGAAGATGAGTTTGTGTGTTAATCATCATTATACTTTAATTAACTGCTGCTTCTTCTGGAGTCTGGCAGTTCCTGATCCGGTTTGCATCGTTCACACCCTGCAAGGTTCATGACACTTTAGGTCAGACGTTCCCAAACTGTGGCTCACAGATCATTTCAGTGAAAAATATAAAACCCATATTTATCAAGTAATTCGGGAATTTTTATCATTCCTGTCAAAATTAAACCAAAAGAAGTCAATTTAAATCTAACACATTAATGCATAAATCCTCTTAATCTTTATTTATGGAGACAGACCGTTTTTAAGCCTGGGTTTTAGGATCCTGCAGGACAACTTGTCTCATATATAATTAATAATTGTAATTATTAGAGAGGGGAGGGTCACAAACACCAATACATGTCATCTTTGCGTTCGCGGTGCTTCAGGTGATTTACAGAAGTTCTCCAGACATTTTTTTCTCGTCCGGGACGTTTGCAATCCAGCTGAATAATGTAATGTTTGACCCTACATGGTAAATTAACAATCAGGGATCCATGGTGATGCCATTATTTATCACATGTTTGCAGTGGAAACAGATCCCTGCCACTGCTATGCTGCTAACAGACTTTTATTTTCACCTGGAAGTGACGATGAAGCCGCTTCCTGTCGAACTAAACTGACCGTCCAATCAGGATCTGTAGGCGAGGAGAAAGTTTGATGTGTCTGGAAAGAAGAAAAATAATGAGCCAATAAGACCGTAATGCGAAGATAGGAGGCAGAAGTAACATAAATAACTATTAATAAAGAAAAAATGTAAATATTTAAGTTGTTTTTCTCCTGAAAGCCAAGATTTAATTACTACAAGCCCATGTTAGGAAGAGATTTTGTTTTGTTGTTCTGTTGGTCTTTATGATAGAGATGCACATATTTAAAAACATTTTGGCCAGTACCAATATTAATTTTGCGATGGCCATAACCAATATTTACCCATGTTTTTCTTTTTTAAAATAAGTATAAGACGACCAAATTCTGTATAAAATGAAGCTAACATTAGCAGCGTTAGCTTCTGGATGGTACAAGTATCGCATCGTCTTTCAACACCATGATAAACTCCTGACATTGCTCCTCCTCACCATCGCTGTCGCATGTCCGAACATTTTCTGCACAGCCAGCCACCTCTCCAGAAATAAATATCTGCTGTTAATATCGGCTCAGTTTAACTTCTCAGACCGATACGAACGTCTGCCGATACATGGTGCATCCCTACGTTACACTGCTGCATAGGGATGTAACGATTCGATTCTCGATTTTAAGTTCTCGACTTCGTTATTTTTACGTTTTGTTTTCCCAACAAAATGAAGTTTAGTTATTTTATGGCCAAATGAATTGTCTTTTTCTTATATTTGCCTTTTTCTCCCTTGTTTAAAACTGTGACCTTCTATTGCCTGTTGTATTAGCAACACGAACAAATAATTATTACAGATATGGAAATAATCACAAATCTTTTTATGGACAAAAGAAGTTTTATTTGTTTTGAACGTCTTCTGCATTGATGCATTGCATGCAAATTGATTTTCCTTTTTTCTACATCCATCGCCATTTAAACCAGTTAGAATCAATTTTAAATCGATTTTCTAGTATTTTTACATCCCTTGTACTGCATTTACTTTATACGTTAATTTTACAGCATTTTTTTAGCATGTTTGTGTTTCAGCCTTCATTTACATTCCTCCTGCACAGCAATAAATCTCTTTTTTTATGTCTTTATCATGACTCAGCATTCCTTTCAGCAAGCGTTCGCTGAGCGGCAGCCACTCCTCCCACAGCAACCTGTCGCAGGCGTCCTCCGACATCCTGGCCGGAGACGACGCGGACGCTCAGACCAGCAACCAACACGCCAAGATCGCAGAGAGGCGCTCCAACGGCAGCGCCGACATCCAAGGTACACGGCCCGACCCCATCCCTGACCCAAACTGGGTTTCTGCCTTTTTTATTATTAATATCTTAACAGTTTAATTTCCTCTTCCCAGCACTTCGGATTCAGGGCCCGTTTCGCCCCTGGGCTTCGGCCAATCAGGGCGGAGGGATGTGCAGCGACTCAGAAAGTGCCGGCGGGAGCAGCGAGTCGCGGTCCATGGACTCACCGACTGCTAGTCCAGGTCAGACTGCCACATCTTCTATCTCTTTTTCTTTCCTCTTTCATCTGTCCTTCCTCCTGTGCAGCAGCCCTATGGTTCTCCACCTGCCAGGTCTTGCCTCCACAAGACACACTGCGTTACTCATCACAGATTCTCCAGCGTGCACTGATGGCAGCACGCCGGCTTTCTGTTTTCGTTCCCGATGAGTGAGATGTTTATCTCCGAATCAAAAGACGCCTCCCGGTTGAACTCTTTCAACTCCACAACATCCACAAACACAGTAAAACGGTCGTGCTGTTTGAGGCCGCCGTTTCCTCTGGTGCCATGCAACCGTCTGCAAGGCGTCCTGTAGTTTGCTGTTGTTAACATCTCTGTTCTGTTTTTGTTCTGATTTTCGGAGATGGCTTTTTTCCTCATTCGTTTCTTTTGTTTATATAACTTTTTTAAAATCTGAAACACTCGTAAATCTCAGAAATCGACCTTTTAGAGACCAGGAAGCGTCACGTTCTTAAAAGTAACTGTTTAAAGGATTCAAGGAACTTTATTGTCATACCAGCTCACATTTACATGTTTATGGTACGAAACGAGAAATGAAGTCCCGGCTTGAGCCATAAAAAAGAAGAGAAATAAGTAAAATAAAAAAAATTATAAATATAAGCTAAATACAATAGAATAGAAACATCATTTGAATAAGAATAACAGTAAACACCAAAGAGCCCAGTTAGCATGTGCAGAAAAAGCCCTAGATAAGCAGTAAAGCCTTTCCTGTCATCATTTTACCTTTTTTCCCTGCTTTAGTGAAATATGCATCAATGCAAACACAAAGAAGTTCTTCTAGAGTCATGCTGAGATCAGGATTGGATGGAGGAAGTTTGCATCACATCATCATCCAATGTGTGAACGATGCTTTTAATCCTCATCAAGTGCTTAATGTTGCTCATCAGAACGTTGATGTGTTTATTAAAGTGGAGCCAATCATCGCACCTTTTGTTTCCTGCTGCATTAAATCCATCCGATTCTCTCTGAGCCTCATTCACCCAGAGATGCTGCCATGATGTGCACTTACATGTGCGTCCTGCCTTTCTGTTCAGGCGACTTCAAGAGGAGGCTACCCCGGACCCCCTCCACCGGCACCATGTCGTCGGCCGATGACCTGGACGACCGGGAGCCTCCTTCGCCCTCTGATAACTGTGAGCCCGGCACAATTTAGCCGTAAATTTGCTGCCTTTTGTCATTTCAGCTCATTTCTGTTTGCTTCGGTTTTTGCTCTGCAGGTTCCAGCGAGATGGTGATCGAGAGCGCCAGCTCCCCCGGGCCCTTCAGGAACGCCCACATGTCCAAAGCAGCCCAAACCCACAGGCTCAGGAAGCTTCGAGCTCCTTCCAAATGCAGAGAGTGCGACAGCCTGGTGGTGTTTCATGGAGCCGAGTGTGAGGAGGTAACCTGGGATTCCTTTATTCTTTATTTATTTAACAAAATCACCTCTGGACCCGAAGCTGAAAAGTCCCACAACGGCGTCTTTGTCAGTCACGTTGAGCAGAAATCTGAAGGAATGGAGGAGAAAAAAGCCCCCCCACACATTAAAATATCTGAATGAGGAAATAAAAGAAGGAAAAGTTGAAACTGGCTGCAGTTTCCAAACTGTTGGTGGTCAGAAGGGGGGAGCGGCAGAAACTAAAGAGCCTTTGTCCTCCTGTCCTTCATCCCTCCATCGCTTGACTTTAGATCAAGTTTCTGTCCAGATTTATGAAATAACTGGAAGAAGATGAGTTGTATAACATCCCAGGAAGCGGCTGATGATGTGCTTTTCTTTTTAGTTTCCGTCCTGTAAAGCTGTAAAATGTGTTTTCAGTGTTCGCTGGCGTGCCACAAGAAGTGTCTGGAAACTCTGGCCATCCAGTGTGGCCACAAGAAGCTCCAAGGCCGGCTGCACCTGTTCGGCATCGACTTCACTCAGGCGGCCAAAAACAGCCGGGACGGGATCCCCTTCATCGTCCGGAAGTGCACGTCGGAGATCGAGAACCGAGCTCTGAACATCAAGGTAGTTAGATGACAGATCCGATCAGATGGTTGTTACTAACATGTAATCACTCCTGCGGGTAAACCAGAGTCTGGTTGATTGATTTGTGTTGATCGTTACTGATTCAGCTGCTTAAAACAGTGAATGAAGTTGTAGATAATTGAAAATGTGCCAAAGATTTTATGAAAAGGCTTTTTGTTGGATTCAGATGAGCCGAGTCGGCATACCTCGGTTTGGTTTGTACATGTTTAACTTCAGTTGGTTCGTGTCCTGTTGCCTTCTGCTGTGCCGTGATAGTTAAGCAAGAAGCTGATGATTTCCCGTAGAGTTGGTTTAGCTTCATTCTCCTGGATGTCCCAGCAACACGACATAAAATGGGCTCCTACTGGGAGCATGTAGCTATAAAAACAGCTGTTTTAATCCCAACTTCTTTTATGAAGAACCAGGCTTGGAGTTTTTCCATGTTTTCTTCAGCTAGAAGTTAGTCTGAAGCAGTGGGTTCCAAACTGTGGGTCGGGACCCACATGTGGGTCACAAGATCATTTCAGGGGTCACCAGATAATTGTGAAAAATATATAACATATATTTATCAAATTAATTTTGGATTTTTATTATGGCTGTCAAAAACAAATCATTAACAAAGACATAAATCTAAATATAACAGCTTCATTCTTTAACACATTAATGCATAAATCCACATGAATCCTCCTTATTTATGAAGACAGAGTTTTCAAGGCTCATATTTAGAAGATCCTGCAGGCTGGGATTTGAACCTTTGGCAGCTGCATCAAGCTGTAGTCACTCTATGACCAGTTGAGCTTAGCACCACAAACATCTTTAGTTTTTCATTTTAATATGCGACCTTCTGTCCTACACAGACAGGTTTCCTCCTTCAGGACAGCTCCCAGCTGCAGTTAAACACTGGGTGATAAGGCAGATTGATGTAGGGTGACAACACTCCTCCTTGTTTGCAACGTTTCACCAAAACCAGAAGCAGTTTTTATATAAAGACTTGCCATTTCTCTATGTTTTGGACAACTTCGTATGTTCGACTCTTGTCTGGGTTTTCTTTATCCTTTGGGTCAGACAGTAAAATCTCTTAGATTAGTAAGAAGAGCAGATCACAGCCTCACATGAGCAAATTCCACGAAACTCCACATTGCAGATTTCCTTTTTTAAAGTCAAATTTCAAGATTCAGCCCATGGAAATCAAAATGACCATCATTGAAAACGGCACCTTTTTGGATACTATGAAAGTGTCTGCCTCTTGTTCCTGGGACCCGACATATAATTTGCAGCAGAGAAAACCTAAAAAACAACTTTTTAAATTCCAGAACGAGATATTTTGTTTGAGTTTCCGGTTGGATGAGTTTAGTTTTTTGTGCTCTGCAGGGAATCTACCGCGTGAACGGCGCCAAGTCCCGGGTGGAGAAGTTGTGCCAGGCGTTTGAGAACGGGAAGGATCTGGTGGAGCTGTCCGACATGTATCCCCACGACATCAGCAACGTACTCAAACTCTACCTGAGACAGGTGGGATCAGCTTCTCCGCTTTCTTCTCCCCTGTTTATCCTTTCTTCATTTTTTTTCATGTGTTCATCCGTTACCTTTCCCCCCTGCAGCTTCCAGAGCCGCTCATCCTTTTCCGTTACTACAACGAGTTCATCGGTTTGGCCAAGGAGAGCCAGAGAATCATCGTGGAGGAGCTAGAAGCCCTGCGGCTCAGTCCCAACCCCGTCAGCCCGGCTCAGGTCAGCGTGGACTTGAACAGGGTCCTCTTCAAGATCAAAGACCTGCTGAAACAGCTGCCTCCAGCTCATTACAAGACCCTCCAGTTCCTCATGGAGCATCTGCACAGGCAAGGAAACATCCACCACAGAAATCGGGTTAACTGAAGGTAAAAACTGGACTAAAAGGTTTCTTTTTTCTCTTCAGGGTGACGGAGTGTTCAGAGGAAAATAAGATGACGGCCAGCAACCTGGGGATCATCTTCGGCCCGACGCTGATCAAGCCGAGGCAGGCGGACGCTGAGGTTTCCCTCTCCTCCCTGGTGGATTACCCCTATCAGGCTCTGATCGTGGAGCTCCTGATCCGACACTACCACATGATCTTCGACGTCCCCCTCAGTCCTCTGAGCAGCACCTCCCCCACAGACGTGGACGCCCACTTTGAAACCTGCCTCACCCAGCAGGAGAAGGAGCAGCAGCTCAAGAGGCATTCCAAGTCTCTGGGAGACATTAAGGAGGTGAGAGGCCAATTCATTTTATCTGTCTGATAGATTCCAGCGTGATAAGTCCTTTAAACACACCCCGAGTCTGTTACGGTGTCCCTCAGAGTTTTGGTCTCGACCCACTTTTATTTCTTTTATACATGCTACCATCGGAAATTATTAGGAATTATGTTGGAGGAGTGCTGCATCTTAAAGTTTGCAGGGTCGTAGCTCTGGAGACTTTTACCTGATAGTGTATGCTCATTGTTACGCTGATGACACCCAGCTGTATTTGTCCATGATCCACTACAGAAACTTTAGTCTTGTATTGAAAGCATTAACACCTGGATTTCTTGGAATTATCTCTCCAATGAAATTACGAAAAAACATTTTGGCCCAGGGAAGGTCAAACCCATTGTTGCTGTTCATGAATTTCTGTTTATTTTAAAGGTGCTCCTGATTTTTATCTGCTTTGTTTTCTTATAGCAGCAAAGGAAATAATCATTAGGAGCACAAACAAACTGGGAAAAAATATGAATATAACAAGAAGAATAACGACGGCACCAGATAACACTGTAGCTTTTATTAAACCTACATAAGAGGAAATGCCATTCAGATTCATTGTTACGCTGATGACACCCAGCTGTATTTGTTCATGAAGCCTGAAGAACAAATCGGTGACAGAAACTTCAAAATTCAATCAAAACATTGAATGCTGCTGTCATTTTTCACCAAAATGAACATAAAATGCATCCAGGAAAGAAATATGCTTAAACCCTGTATCATATCCCGCTCATTCCTGACCAAATTACAGGGATATCAGTTCACGTTTAGGATTAGTATTATCATGGGACCTCTGAGTTCGTCGGGGTAAATTGAGGGTAATTATTACTTCACAAATTATCAACATGGTCTATTTGCACAGGATTAGCATCACAGACAATCCCTGCATTTATTACAAGTTACATGTGGTCGTTAGGTAAAACTAATCCCGCCAGAATAGGGCTCTATCAGTGCTCCACCTGATCACCTGCTTTGTTTTCTTACAGAGACTATTAATCTTCTCTACAGTTGTAGATGTAAGAGAACAAAGCAGATAATCATCGGGAGCACCTGAAAGAAACCAGAATAAGAAAAACCAACAATGAAATTATGACAATGTAACTGTGACTAATAAATTTAAACTTGCATAACAGGAAATATTCAGAAATACGACATTTGTGGTCATTGTTACGCTGATGACACCCCGCTGTGGAGGAAACCGGTTTTCCTGGAATTAACTCTTGTTGAATTTTAGTATAAATGATTGTTTTTGGTTCTGGGAACTGGTTACTTTATTTGGTACAACCACAGCTCCCAGTACGACTCAAAAGTCTCCTTCTGTAGCCATGCTGAGCAACTCATTCATGCATTCGCTGGATCGAGGGATAAACTTATTTATTTTAAACTTTTTTTTGTTTATATTTTTGCTGCCATGCATTTACATGCTTTTCTTTGTTTGGTCGAATCTTTTTGTAAATGATGTGATTTCTTCCTGCAGCAGAGCTCCAAAGTGTATAAGAGACATTCCTCCATCATTCCCTCATCGCATCTGTTGGCGGAGGTTCAGGAAACGATGCCGAGCCTCCAAGGAGGCGACTTTGAGCCTGGTCAGTTCTCTTCTGGTCAATTCAAGGTTTTTTTAAAAATTATTTTACTTGAAATGTGAACGTTTGTTTCTTTTTAATCTCTTTAAAGCCGACGAATTGGACTCGGTGACCATCAACGCGGTCCCTGAGGCCCCGAAGGCGGCCCTTTGCCGTTCCCACCACGTCACCGTCACCCGAGTCCAGCTGCGGCATCCTCGCAGCAAACTTTCGTCCCGGCCGGCGAGCATGCCGGCCGAGCGGCTCACCCGGCGTCCCTCCGACGAGGACAACGCCCGGAGCGGCTCCGACCAGGATGACCGGAGGAGCAGCAGCTGTGAGCAGTCCATAGAGGAGGTGGATGAGACGGAGAACCCCAAACTACGGGTCGGCACGCGCTTCCAGAGCACGTTCATCGACACGCAGACACTCCGCAGGACGTGGGACAAACAGTACAAGCAGGACGCGGCGTCCCGAGCCGTCCGCCTGGCGGCCAGCCCGCCCTCAGACGACACGGCCGATCCCGCCTCCGTGTCACCGGCGCTGAGCCTGGGACCGGTGGTGAGCTCCGTCAGCACCATTTACCCCAACGGGCCGTACACCGTCAGACCCAGCAGGACTTTAAGAAGGGACGAGAACAAGTCGGGCGCGGTGCCAACGGCTTTCCGGGCCCCCAGGACTCTTCAGCCCCCGCCGGGAACCTTCTACAAACCCCCGACGGGGAACAAAACCAAAGTTCTGCAGAACTGTGCGTCGGCTAACAGCGCTGAGGAGGAGGACGAGGAAGACGAGGAGGAGGAGGAGGAAGAAGAGGAGGAGGAGGAGGAGGAGGAACTGGGGATTGAGATAGAGGTGTCGGTAGACGAGCCTCTCGAGGAGGACTTGGAGGCGGAGCAGGCGGCCATGTCTCGGTCTCCCAGCTCCAGCCCCGAGGAAATGGGCCCGAACCAGAGCAAACCGGTGTATCAGAGACTGAGGCCGCGGCGGCTGCAGGAGGTGGAGCACCGGGAGGCCCACTTCGTCTGAGGAACCCGCCGACGCTCAGGACGCACTTAGAACCCGTCGCCCTTCACCACAATCCTTCAATCACACGTCACCGTATTTATAATTTCTTCCAAACCGTGCAATTTTTTTTATTTGTTTCATTATTTTGTACAAAGATGTTCCAGTTTGTCTCTGAATGTTAACGAACCAAAAAAACCCTGAAGAGAGAGCGTTCAGCGCACTTATCCAGCCGTTTACGTGTTTCTGATGAATCATTTTCTATGAACTCAACTGCGTCATAAAGAAAACCTTTTTACCGTGTCGAACTCGATGATGTCACTTGTCTGAATGCTGCTGGTTTCTACACTGGCGGCACGTTTCCTGCATTTTTAATGTAACATTTCAATTCTTTTAATAGCCAAAGCTGTTTTTACACCACCTGTAGTATTTTTATCAGCAGCTGGACCCAAGCGGTTCTTTTCTAAGTAAGAGGAAGCGCATCATTTATTTAAATGGTATCTGTTTTTTCATGGCCAAGTTGGATGAAAGTTGGAAAGTTCAGTGGAAGAAAACAGGTACCTGAAAACAAACACGCTTTTGTAACTTATTAAAATATATCTGACGACTTCCAACTAACATGTTTGTGTTGTCTCTGTTTTTCCACCACAAACGTCAGAAATCTCACTGTCCTGTTTTGGATTATTTTTCTTAGGATTTTCTATTTTTTTCAGGTTTTTTTCTTCTTATTTGTTTAATGTTTTTTGGTTTTTCCGCAACTTTTTTTGTGTTTTTTTTTTTTCTTTTTGGTTTTGTTTTTCTATCATTATCTTTGTTGGTTTTTGGCTTTTTCCCCTATTAAATGGTTTTTGTTTTGGTTCTTCTTTTATTTTATTTTTTACTATTTTTAAAATATATTTTTGTTACTCTTTTCATCTTAACTGTTTTTGCATTTTTTTAAACTATTTTTTTGTTTTATTATAATTTTTTTCTTCTAAATTTACTTTTGTTTAGGTCATTTTGTGTTGCTTCTTTTCTACCATTGCCAAAGGTTAAAAAAAGCAAAAGCAACATTTCTCTTTGTTGGGGGTGAGGAGTTCTCTTTTACTGGGATTCTTTTAGATATTTCTCTTTTTGTTTTATTTACAGTCTAAACTTTACATAACAATGAATGTATTTGTTTTAATTTAATCTCACCCATATTTTTAAAACAAAAAGGAATCATGAAATCCTTAAAAAAATTGTCTTTATGATGACACATACAATGCAAGTAGAAAACAAGTAAACCTTGTTTATCATCCTTTGCTTAACACAGAAAAAAAGTAGATTTTCCAGGACAAAATTAAAACATGGTTCGTAGCAGAGAGCTGTTGTTTTGTAGAGCTATTGGTAACATAAATTTCCTTAAATTACCTTTTTTCTGCATAAAAAGCCTCTTGGTCGTCTTCAGTTCAATTTTGGTAATCGGCATGATATTGAATATGTATTTATCTCCAGTGCCTTTAAAACTTAATTACAAAACAAAAACAGGACTTTGTTCTTAAATTTGCCAGTAAGTCTAGATTGATGAAAACTGCCGAAGATGTAAAAGTGATGGGTCTAACCTGGTCCAAATGGTCTCCAACACTCTATCTCTAAGTTTTATTCTTATTAACATCAAACATTATAAATAAGTGTTAAATTCTCTTCTAATATCAGGTTTTGATCTGACTGGTTTGTTTACTTGGAAGAAGCATAAAGTTTAATTAAGTTGCCAAACAAGCTATTTCATCTAAACTTATATCCAAACACCTGCTGGCTTTTATTAGGTCCACTCTGCTGGTATCGTGTTGAACCCCTTTAAGCCTAAAATGACCGTCCTTTGTGGTGTAATGGATCCAACAAGGTGATGGAAGCATTCCTCAGAAGTTTTGCTCCATATTGACATGATGGCATCAGACATTTGATGCACATTCATGATGAGAATCTTCTGTTTCAGGAGGCTGTTGGGCATTGTCATCAGCAATACCTGGCTGGGTAAGCTGTTGTGGTTAAATCATTATAAACGAGGAATAAGGGTGACTTTTCTCTAGAAATTATGCATTACAATCTGGAAATTATAATAATGCAGGATTATACCAACATAATACATAATTAAACCAATGAAAGAATAAATACTAGGCTGATATCAAGAGGAAATATAAACCAAAGCAAAGGATTATCTTGTGTAGAATTTGCAAATTAAAAAGGCGAAAGGCCTTTTTGACAAAGCTGTTAGAACTTAATCATGTTTCAAGATGTTTTCTCTCAAAGTGAGATACAAACACTGGATAGAAGCATAAACAAGACTTGAAATGAATGTTTCACTAGCGATGTGCAATACTACAGATTTTTTTCTGACCCAATACCAAGTGAAGTTCAAGCCAATAATGCCAATCCGATACTGATACTTAATACAAATGGTTAATGTGTTTGGAGAATTGGTTTAAAACAGTACTGGGAAATGAATTTAGTCACAGTTTTATTGAAATGACCAATAAACGATATTAAGAATAAGCATAAATTGCACAATAGTCTGTCAACATCGAAAATGTCTGTCAAAGAAAAAGTTGTTCCTTTCAAGCTATATCATTACTAAAATATAATTTTTCTAACATGAATATCGATACTCGAACATAGGAAGTTGGTATGGATATGGAAGTATCGATCCACACATCACTGTTTCACAACTTGTTTTGATACATTTTTCATTGTCTACTCTAAAGTCTATACTTTATCTTCTCTCAGGAAATGTTAGCAGGTGTAGGCTAATAATCTGATTAGACTTGATTAGTTTATTTCTACTCGTTTGAAGATAGCTCATCTATACATATGTGAGTAACATAGCTGGATTATGTACTGTTGTGTGAAAAGAGGTCTGCAGAAATGGCCAGGAGGAAGAGGTGTTAGCCGTCTCCCTGCACTTGTGAAAGGAGATTAAATCAATCTGCTTAACTATTCACGAGGTCTGGAAACGAGCTGCGTTTGCAGCTACAGGAGACACTCTGGAGAATATGCGCTGTTATTCTTTTTTATTTCTAAAATATCCAGCTACAGTGCAGGTTTTCCTCTGAGGTAAGTCCTCCTGTGTCGTCCTGTGCAATGAAATATGAATATCTGAGACATGAAACTGCATAAATGTGAAGCTGCAGCTAAAGTTAATCTCAGTTAAATTAAAACATCTAAATATTGTGGTAGTAGCATTAGCTTCTTGTATTTTAAAGTGTATGGTTCTGCTTGGTTCAATAATACTTTGTCAATCTGGCTGTGAAGCGTCCTGAGCTCATTAACCTGAATACTGAGCTATTGCTAGCTTTCCCCGGATGAATGGACAGTTATGACCTTCTGAGCGTCTCTGTGCTCGTGTATCTGTAAAAACTAAACAAAACACAACTCTAAAGACTATTATGGACTGATGGGACTTAGGTGTGCTGGCTGGAGAAGCCCCTGCCGGGGTGAAAAGGAGGCACCATGGGGGCAGGAGGGCAGCTCAGACTCCTGCTGTGGAAGAACTGGACCGTCCGCAGGAGGCAGAGGGTAACGTCTCATTTACCAACAATTTGATCAATTTCACACTTTGCTCGCAGACTTGCAGGATTTGAGCAGCTTAAGGGTTAAAAAGTTTGTGTTTCAACCAGATCCGTTTCTTCATGGAGATCATGTGGCCTGTTATGCTGTTCATGGGGCTGGTGTGGCTCAGACGGGTGAACCCGCTCTACCGCCAGCATGAATGTGAGTATGCGCCGATTGATAACTCTTATATCGATACCTCCGATACCAGCTTTATATTTTCTAATATTTATATTCATGTTAGAAAATTGATATTTGAGTAATTTTGGTTAATTATATAGCTCACTGTGAACTGGAATAAAGTGGAAAGAAACTATAAAACCAGGATCTTGTCTAAATTGCATCCATTTGTAGGGAACTACTTTTTCTTCCACCTGCCATCAGCCATTGTTATTTGATGAGTCTGGTGGTAAATTAAACATATATGGACAAACGTGTGAGTATTGTGCAATTAATGCTTATTTTTAAGGTATTTTGCTGGGAATTTCAATAAAAATGTCATTAAATTTCTTTCCCCTTAGTGTCGGCTGGTTTGAAAGCAATTTTCCAAACACATTAAGCTTTTTTAACAAGCATCAGATCGGTATCACTGATATTGGTTTGAATATTACTTGTGTGGTATCACACATCACTAAATGTGAGGCCTTAACACTGGTGATGAGATTTCAGCCCAGCAAAAAGCAAAAACATCCAACAGCACCTCTTCCACTTCAGGTCACTTCCCTAACAAGGCCATGCCTTCGGCCGGCGTCCTGCCGTGGATCCAGGGAATCTTCTGTAACGCCAACAACCCGTGTTTCCAGTACCCGACCCGCGGAGAGTCTCCAGGCCTGGTGTCCAACTACAACAACTCCATGTGAGTTTTACTTGGTGAAAAGTTTGGTATCAGATCCCACCAGGAAATAAAAACTTAATTTGAGAAGATTCAGAATATAATCAAGTGAAATAATCGGCCGATGCAGAAAATTGTACTTTTTCCTAAATAAGAAAAAGTAAAAAAAAAAATCCAAGATTTTAGACAAATGAAAGATATCTTAAAATTTTCTTTCCAAGTCTTTTCTTAATTGGAAAAATCACATAATTATCTTGTCAATGTTTCTTTCGGTGTTATTTTATATCTCTTGACGAAATTTTCAATATGACCACTTTTAATTTTCAAAGTTTAAATTTTATATAATTCAGAATGATAAATTCATAATTAAAAGCATCATGTATTTTTACAGATTGTGGCTGCTATCTCTTTGATGAGGCCGACATCTTTCTGCTTCTGTACCACAGCTTGTTTGTGGCACTTCAATGGTTTTTCTCCGTTCTAATAGAGCTGCTTGGGGTTTCAAGCGCGGTAGTTTTGGTTTGTTAGTTGTTGGTTTTGGGTGTTTTGCTATTTTAAGTAAGAAATAAAAGACATTTACTCTAAATCATGATGAATAGTTTCATGAATTCTGTTCTTACTCTCAAAAAAAAGATAAAAATGACTTTCTTTAGTTGATTATAAGCTCGTAGGAGCTGGTCCGACAGGCATTTTTTACAGTGTTGTACTGTGTGTGGTTGATGCAGATGAATGACCTGTCCCGTTCCCGACCTTCCTCCTCAGACTGGCGCGACTCTATTCGGACGCTGAGGAGCTTCTCTTCAGCGACCCGGACTTCCAGCAGGTCGGTCGTCTCTGGAGGGAAATGAACGCCATGAGTAACTTCATGGACACTCTGCGCGCTCATCCTGAGAGGGTTTCAGGTCAGTGCTCCGGGTTTTTACCCACATCCTGCAAAAACATCTCAGTCACCACCAGGAGGGAAACCTGAGGTCGGTTTATTCTGGGCTGATTCATGACAACATGTCTTTAAAGCTGCAGCGGAACAAAGTTTAAGGCCAATAACAGAACTGGTACTCACAGAGATCCACTCTTAGATGAACACATGTTTATGTCTGCAAGAATTACCAGGTTGTTTTAACTTATTCAGTAATTATCTATCAGGGATCTTGTTTTTCAATCCTAAAACAACGAACCATTTCATGTTGACTCAAACAAGTTTTGCTTTAACTTTAAAAAATGAAGCAAAGCTAAATACTGTACAACAGATAACTTAATGCAAACATGCAAAATCACATTTCTCATAAAAAAAATCTCATATTTTATTATATATATATTAATAGCATTCATATTCCATATTTATTTAAATTAAATTGCATGCCTCT
Source organism: Craterocephalus amniculus (assembly GCA_036024015.1). Classification (NCBI taxonomy): domain Eukaryota; kingdom Metazoa; phylum Chordata; class Actinopteri; order Atheriniformes; family Atherinidae; genus Craterocephalus; species Craterocephalus amniculus. The sequence continues at coordinate 4,450 of JAVQJG010106341.1, read as the reverse complement.
ATTCTCTCAATTCTGATTTGAATTTCAATAATAACCTTTTTTACACAGAATAATAATAAATCTTAGAATAAAACAATCAAACAGTTAATGAGTAACAGCATTCTTGAATGAATGTGCGACAATTTGGCCCTGAAGTAGCAAGAAAACACCAATTACTGCTCAGTTTTCTCTGACGTGTCCAACCAGATATCTAACCCAGGATGCAGATCATTAATGTCTGGGCTCAGCCTCTGAGTGTGAGACATCATGATTCCTGTCCTGACCTGACTCTGTCAAACCAAAACACCAGCAAAGCATCCTGGGATTTGGAGTATTAGCAGTACATGTACTCTAAATACCGGTGGGACACTTATAGTCATCATTTGGTATCGCCTCGCGGGCTAAATGTAATTACACTGAAGGACAGATTTGATAGTTTGACACATACGCTCTAAGACCTGCAGGACACCGGCCCTCTAGGACCAGGACTGAGGATCCCTGATCTATGTGGTAACTCCACAACAAACCATGAAACCATGATTATTTCTTATTATTGTCACATTTTCATAACAAAAGAGATCACTATTGCTTTGTTGCTCAGAAATCCCTTTTCGTCCAAGAAATTACAACCATATAGATGGATTAACCCTCTGAGGTCTTGCTCTACCATTTGATAGACCAGTTAATCATTGATTATTAAGAGTTGTAGTAAAAGGTTGTAGAAATAAATCTGCCTGAAGCGACTGTGAAACTGGTTTTGGTGTGTCATACCAAAAAAAAGTGTTTAATATCCCGTTACTGCTTAAAATCTGATGATTTCACTGTTATTACTTATCAACATATTTTTTTGCCGAAGATAGTGGAAAAATGTAAAGAAAATTTTTTTTAATTTATTCATTTTACTTTCATTTTTCAGCTTTTTCTTTGCAGGGTTAAATTGAGTTATGCCTGGCATGATTTTCTTTCTTTTATATTATTTAATGTTTTTTTGGGTGCCAGTTGTTGCGAATGTTAAATCTTGCCAGTTTTTGTGAAGTAAAAACAAAAAAATTAGCAAAATCTTTTCTGCCAGTTTTTTTTCTTTTTTTTTTTTTTTGACAATTTCAGTGAGTAAAACACAACACAGCAGCCAGACCATCATTCTGCTGCTGTAATATCCGGCAAGAAGAGTAAAAAAAAACCTTTTCCCCAAAAGTTGGTTTTATTTTTTAAAAAAACAAGCAAACAAAAAAACATATTCACTTTTCCCCAGTTATTCCCCACCCTTCACATCCAGTCAGGAGCAGCCAAAGATCAGCGAGTGAGCCGAAAGTGTCTGACAGGAACAAAATGGTCGTCCATGGCTGGAATAAAGCCAGGAAGGTTTTTGATGCACGGTGGAGCTAAAAACGAGCTGAGCTGGGGTTGGTTCTGTGAGGATAGGAGGTAAATAGTAGCATAAATAATAAGAAATTAGGAAGAATTGTTTATGTTTTGTCTTTGTTTCAGTTTCAATATTTTCATCCTGAAAACCAAGACTATAGAGAATGATGATGGGATGATGAAATGTCTACAAAGTACTGTTTTCTTGCTCTGGTTGGGCTTTACGGTGCTACATCTATCAATACATTCATTTTACATCATTTTAGCCTCATAAAAATGGAAAAAAAGACTTTTGTTTAGTTAGTCAGCGTTCAGGTATTTTTTAACTCTTGACGTCACATTTCCCACTTTCCCACCGTCTGCCCGCTCGGTGTAACACCATTATATCATATGGGTTTAAGAAGGCCCTTAAGGTAAGCTGCTTAGTTTTCACACTTGTTTATTTCCCAGATAGGTGGCGGTTCATGTGCCACAAACACACCATCCAGTGCGTTCAGTATTTTTCTCTAAACAACACGAACTCCACTGGCAAAATAAAGCCGAGCCCTGGGAGCGCTGGGATGACTGGAACCGGAGAAATGTGCTCCAGCTTCACATTCCTGCCCGGTTCCCATGAGCAGCAGCGTTATTATGAGAACAAAGTTATGTAACTGCTGCTTTTTGACTCATGGGTGCTCATATTATACAAACAAATTCCCTCTCCCCGTGTTGTTTCAGTGCACGTATAACCTGCAGTTTGTCTCACAAAGCAAACTTCATGCATGTGGAGGCAGGCAGTGAGCGGCGGGGTGACCGCAGAGGTGAGGAGGCTTCCTCCCGAGCCCCTTTTCCGTTAAACAAGCCCGCTTGTTGCCACTTGTTCAGGATGTGTGTTTGCAACAACTCCGATTTTTCCAGCTCAACCAGTTTCTCTGCTGTGACTCCAGAGGAAACTGGTGGATTGAAGGCAACGGTGCGTGAGCTTTTCCACGGCTCCGTGTCTCTGCAGGTCGGGGAGTGAAGGTGGAGACGATCCTGAAGGATGACGAGACCTTGACGTCATTCCTGCTGAGAGACATTCCTCTAACCGAGTCTGTGGTGTACCACCTGCTTAATGCCCAAATCAGGCCTGAACAGGTACTCTCACACACAAACACACACCATGAAACAGTGGTCTACCCTCACCGGCCACTTTACTACCTACACCAGGGATGTCAAACATACAGCCCGGGGGCCAAAAGTGGCCCGCCAAAGGGTCTAATCTGCCCCACGGGATGAATTTGGTCAAAGTTACTCAAATCAAAATATGAAATACTGGAGTTTTTCAATTCCAGATACCTGTAATTAAATGATTTGTGATTGTTTTAGATCATTGTGATCTGTTAGTTGTAACGCTTGTGTGTTTAAGCAAATATTTAGAATGAATTACATTTGTAAATAAATAAATATAAAAGAAAATTTAGTACAAAATAATATAAAATAGGTTTTATCTAAGGTAAATGTCCCATTGGCTCCCATGTTAAAAACGCTAACTTTACAGCAGAATTAAACATGTTTACAGCCTGGTACAAAAAAATTATTTTAGGATTAAAATGTTTACCTTCATGACAACTATGGGGAGAGTGAAAAAAATTCTAACTCCTCCGTTTAGATGTTATTTAATCCTAAAGTTCCTCATAATTAGGGGCGTGTCCTTTTGATTGACAGGTGCCTGATATGCGGGAAAACGAGGCCTAGCGTAGCACAACCGCATTTTTTAGCCGCTAGCAGCACTTCATATCTTTAACCTGCCTTCCTCTGTTAGCTGGTTAGCTCCGGGTTAGTTCTGTTAGCTTGTAGCTCGGAGTTTGATGGGTGTCAATCATCTCACCCCACGCTCACGGCGCCGCTCTCGTGAGCGTAAAGTAATTCACAACTTGATATGTTCATGTCAAGGGACAAACATGTTTTTTAATTGTTATAATCACAAGCTTTATTACGTCACAACTACATATTCATGGATTTACTTTTTTCAGTGTAGACTCCTATGTTAAAAACACCAACTTTACAGCAGATTTAAACATGTTTACAGCCTGGTTCAAAAAACATTTTATCTTTAAAAGGTCAGGGTTACCTTCATGAAAGCTGTGGGGGAGGGAATTTATTTAGAACTAATTTGTTTAGATGTATAAGGTATACTGACTTAATTCGAGGAGGATACATGAAAGAGGAGGGATAGACATAGCTTTGCATACTGTATTATACAAAATGTGATATTGAAACTGGTAGTCTGAATATATGTGTGTATATAAATATATATGAAGGTAGAAATTATTTTATGATTTCTACATTAATATTAATGGGTGTATAGTAAAATATATTGTTAATATAAACATATAACGTTATAACAAAAGATGAGTAGGAGAGGGTGGGAGTTAAATAAAAGTTTAAACTTCTTCCCACTCCTTTTTCGAACCTGTAAACATGCAAGCAATAGTATTATCTATTCTTCTGGGTGTTTTTGTTTTGTTAAACAATTATTTCCTCTTGTCTTGATAAAAAAAATTCTATTTATCTGTTTTCATTGGTCGAAATAAATTTGTTTGTATTCGTATTTAATCTGGAATTTCTTGCTGATTTTGATTCTTTTGATTGACAGGCGCCAGATAAGTAGCACAGCCGTGGTTTCTAGTCAGCTGATAGAGCGCTTTAGCTTTAGCTCGCCTATCTCTATTAGCTGATTATCTGCAAAGAGCTGAACTCCCCATCAGTAGAGAAATTTCCCCCACACAGCGAGTCTCCTCTGACCAGACATCAACCAGACATTCTGGTCCAGACGACTGCTGCTCACTGCATATTTTCTCTTCTCTTCTTCTTTTCTCTTCTACCCTTATCTGGGAAAATCCCAGTAAATACCAACAACCATGCCACGTTCAAAATCACATAAATCCCCTTTCTTCCTCACTCAGTATGCAAATATATTTTGCTGTGAGTGTGTGTGTGAGTGGTTGTCTGTCTCTCCATGTTGGCCCTGCGACAGACTGGCAACCTGTCCAGGGTGTACCCCGCCTCTCGCCCGTTGATAGCTGGGATAGGCTCCAGCACACCCGCGACCCACTTGGATTAAGCGGTTCAGAAAATGGATGGATGG
>JAVQJG010106331.1:0-34594 GCA_036024015.1 Craterocephalus amniculus | reverse complement strand
CTGGGCTGCTAGGTGGGCTAAATACTGGAGCTATCTTGAACGTTCCTTTCTCCATCACTCACATGTATGAAAGGAAAGATGAAAACAGACACCAGGTTAAAAAATTTAGAGACCACTTTGCTTAAGAAAATAGCACTAAATGGATCCTGAAAATTAAAATAAATGTCACGTTTTTGTAGCATTTTTAATTTCTATATTTTTTAATTTCAAGGTACTATGTGGTTTTTCTGTTAGTTTTTTTGAATGTGTGGAAATTTTTTTTAATGTCTAAAATCAATACTCCTTAAAGAAAGTTTGGAAACAATGTGAACATTTCTCTCCCTTAAGAGCAGAAAAAACCATTAAACAATTTAAGGAACGTTAATGAATTTCTGTGCAGAAACTGATGGTCATCAATGATCTTTGTTTGTACTGCAATAAAGTTGCTTTTACTCTGTACTGTTCCAACTCTGTCAGATTTTGGGTTTGTTCATGATTTATAGTATGTTTGAGTCTGCTGGTTTTTGTCAGATGTTATTGTAGCCCAGTGATGGAGACAGACATTGTATTTCTGAATTATCCCAAGTGAATCTCACCCATAAAGAAAAAGGTTGTTCAGCTTGACCTCATAGATGTTACAAAAGTTGTTGCTTTCTCAAGTGGAACGTTTGAAAAATAGCTTTGTACCTAAGGGGTATGATATTATTTTAACTTTGTCATGTTGACACTCGAGTGTTGCACAAACCCCCCTTCAGGATGCACATTGAATCTCAATCCACTCGCTGCCTCTGCTTTTTGATTTCCAGTGTTGACATCCAGCTAGAGGACCATCTCCTGTCTACATTTGAAATCCATGAAATTTAGACTCATGGTCACATCAAATCGCACCATAAAAAACCTGCTTTTGCATGCTGTGTGGTATATAAACCAACATTGAAATGTTTAGCATTTTCAAGAGATTAGTGCAATGATTTCAATTTTCTAACACTTATCATTTTAAAATTCTGCTGCATTTTGTTCAAATTAAAAGCATTAAAATGATTGGATGAGGTTTGCTTAGTGGGTAAAGCAGCAAAACATTGAAGCAGCACCATGAACATATCTGTTCATGCATCATTCATCTGGAGTATCCTCTCTCATAAGAGTCCAAAATTTCTTCCATGGAGCTTCTTTTAAGCCTGCAGTGACTCATTAAAATTGCTCACTATGAGCATTTGTCTACACTAGTTTAAGCATCAAATCTTTTTAAATTGCTTTTCAGCTCAAGAACTACTTCTGAGACTTCAGCATGAGGTCTTCTGCAGTTTGAAGCAAGACTTCCCCTTCTTAGCATCCTAGGTTGCATTCATTTAACATTAGGCATTCACCCTGCTGTTTCGCAGGACACAGCAAATTCTGGTGTCATTAAAAGTCTAGAAAAAGCCTTTAAAAGACTTTGAAATGTTACACAGAGACCCCATGGCGGATCCTGACCCAGGGGAACTTTGGGTACCCTGGTCTGCTTTTCTCAATGAGGTCATCAGATCTCAGAATTTAAAATGCTGTTCATCAGTAGCTAAAAAGGTTAAATCACTTTCAAAATACCCCAGTTTGTACTTTTAAATCAGACAAGTTCGATCATAAATTTTACAAAACCTCCAACTCTGACGACACATACTTGTTCAGGAACATAGACAGAGCACGATCCTCAACTGTGTTCATTTTAAACGCCTGCAGTAGCATTTGTTCTGCTGCTGCAGCTGTTCTCAACCCACTGCAAAGTCACCTGTGGTCTGAAACGTTACCACAAGTCAGCAGGCCACAAACCCACAGAAACCAGATGAGACATAAGCAAACGACTGGCAAACTAAAAGGAGAAAAATCAATCAAACATAGGAAAAAATACAAAGAAACAGAGGGATGATGAAGGCAGAGACAGTGTTGGGAGTGAAACAACAGAGGGGGTTCAGGGAGAGTTCAGTCTCATTAATAAATGATTGCAGAGAGCGGTACACCGAGAGACACCGACATGTCAGTGTGGACGCTCATTGCTTTTACACCCCCCCCTCCAAAAAAAGCATGAAAAAATGTTGACAATGAAAATAAGGCCATGTCCTTCGGTATTTTTCTCTGTGAGCGCACTGTGTTCCCTTCTTTTCTTCACGGCTAGTATTAAAGCCTTGTGCCTCTCTGCTTTGATCCCACCAGTTTGCCCTTGCTGATCCGACATGCTGGGGGGTAACTGTGGAGGAGCCAAGACCGCTCATCTTCTAAAGGGGGAACATTCGAAGAGTTTTAGTATACAATGCTCCCCCTCTGAGGAAAAATGCCGCCCACTCAAGCCCACAGGTAGAAACTGGCTGTTGTCGGGGAGAGCGAGGCACTATGTATGTCTTGAGTCATCGGCAGACCTTTGATCCTGCTGCGTTTCTAGTCTGTGGGTAGAGTTTGTTGTGGTTTTAAAATGCGGCTGAATTGATGCGTTTTTCTTGATGCAATTCTCATTTTTATTGAACTGCTTGGCTGTCTGACAGCTGGGAAGGCTGCTTGGCCAGGGGTGCTGTTACGCCACAGGGCAAAGTGGGTTTTAAGAGAGACATTACAAGCATTTAGATGCTTTATTTTTAGCTGTCTTACAGAAAATAACTGCTTCAATTTTCACTGTCTGAGTGCTTGTATTCCTCATGATGTGGAGAAGTAGACGGCTTTGAAAGCTTGTGTACCCACTGTCCTGTACTGGTGACAAAACAAGGACCGTAAGGTAGATTATTTTGGGACATGGTTGAAAAAAGAAACAATTTTTACTGCCCGGGAAGCTGTTACGAAAGATGATTACTCTAAGTGTGACAGCTGCAGTACAACTCCTGGTAAAAATGATGGAAACTGGGCGATGCTCATTTGGCAGAACAAGATCTGGAAAGAAGAGACATCTGTCTCCCCAGTAAGACTCTCCAGCTCCTCCTTGGAGATCCCAAGGCCTTCCCAGGCCAGACAAGACAAACTCTCCCTCCTGCTTCTGCCTCTGGGTCTCATCCCAGCAGGAGATTCTTGGTAAACCTTCAAGGGGAAGTGTCCAGAAGACATCCCAATTAGATACCTAAACTACCTTTGTTGACTCCTTTCAATATGTTGGAGAAGCAGCTCTATGCCAAGTTAACCTTCATGTGTGAGCTCCTCGTCTCTCAAGATAAGAGCAACCACCTTCTAACAGAAGTTCATTTCAGCCACTTGGATCCATCATTAGTCACTACACAAATGTTCAGGCCATTGGTGACGGGTTGGAACACGGATAGATCTGTAAATCCGGTGTCTTTGGTACAGCATCCTTCTTACTGCTGAATAAGCCGCAATCCATCATTTCATCTCTTGCTCCATCATCACTTAGAAACAAGATCTCAACCTGAGACTCTTGAACTCCTCCATCTGAGGCAGACTCATTCTTAATCTCATTTTCTTTTGCATCCATCTGTTTTCTTGCACTTATCCAGGATCAGGTCACAGGGAAGCCCAGAAGCTCTTCCAGCTCCGTGGCCACATTTGCTAGCTCGTCCGGGGGGATCCCGTTGCCTTACCAGGCCAGTCAATAAATGTAGTCTTTCCGGTGAGTCTTACTCAGGGTCCCCTCCCAAATCACAGATACATTTTGTGATTTGGTATAATTTGTTTTAATACGGTCCAGCCCCCTGCAGCCCTGCATTTGATAAGTGGGTTTACACAGTATTGAATTTGTAAATGGTACCCAAAATATTACTTTGCCGCTTCCGTTCAGAAATCTGATCTCATCATCACAAAATCTTTTGTCCAAAAATGTCATTGTCCAGCTGCAGAGCTACTGATTCCCATGTGCACATCCTTTTCCCAACATCCAATATCATCAATGAAAGTGGAAATATTTGCTCTTGTTAAGCCTTCTTTCCATGTTTAATTAGAGCAGTTCCAGTATGATCTTCTTGTCTGCTGCAGGTTGGCACACATATTACTAAATATCATTAATCTAACAATCTATGGCTGCTTCCCTTTAGCTGACTGCAACCTTGTTTTCTTATGTTTAAGTGGGACTGTTGATTGTGTTTGTGGATCAAATTTTTAAATTAATTAATTTTAATTTTTTTTAATTTCTAAATGGTACGTTTGAGCTTTCACAGAGCTTACAGAGATTTCCTGAACCAAGTAGCATTCAGGATCTTTAACCATTAGCTGCCCCTGTTTGGAGGAACTTCCGAGACACTGCTGCCACCGAAAGGCTGGGGTTTACTTGCATTTAAGGGTTTTAAGAAAACTTCTGTAAAATAAAAAAAAAAGCCTCCAGCTCTAAATGTTTGACAAACCCCTTAATCCTGCACTATATTAAATAGCCAACTTTATTTATAGGTTTCTTTAACAACAATTGCTGCAATGTAATAATTTTGTTAATGCTGAAAAAAAAAAGTATTCAAAGCAGCAGCAAGTAAAATACACGCAGTAGCTCATTTTCACAACAGCTTCAGGGTGACATGTTCATGTTCTTCCGTTTTTTGAGTATGAAGCCGAAAGAACAGCTGCTATACGTACGAGAGCTCTGCAAAGTCCTTCATCTGGATATTTGCCCGCCGAGCCAGGATCTCTACAAGGTGAAGGCCTTCATCAGTCTGGAGCCCACTGATAATGATGATGGGGTAGGCAGAGAAGAAGAAAGTAGAAATAAAAGGGAGGGATATAGGAAAGAAGAGATGGAAAAGAAGGATGGAGAAGAGGGTAGGGAAAATGAGAGAGAGACATTTAGTAATTACTGGAACAAATGATGGAAAAAAAAACAGAGATACTTTCACTCCATCTTTTCCTAGTGTTTCTTAATCAGCTTAAATAAAAAGAGACAACTGGATTGACATTTGGTCATTTTATAAAGAAAATATTAGTTTTAGTTGGATTGCTCAAGCTGTATGTGAATATCAGAAAAGTAAAATCTTTCTGCAGCCGTTGCTGAAATAATGTGAAATTGCCGCAGGAAATGAAAATGTCAATCATTAAAACATTCATTCTATAAAACAATCCATTTTACACAGAAACATCTCAAATCTGGAAATCAAAGCTTCTGAAATGTGGAAATTTCTGACTCTGTGTGAGAAACAGCAGAACATGGCAGAAGCTCACCAAGACACATCAGAGGTTTTCAGTTCAGGCTCACTGACAGCAGTAAGGGGGAATAATGCAGACAAATGAAACAGAGATTTTCCACAAAACTTCCAGGTGGGGTCAGGAAGGTGCGAGGCAGAGCGGTTGAGAGCACAGTGGGGTGGTGAGGTGGATAGCGGCGAGGTGAAGGAGGTCGGAGACTGAAAGCTCGTTATCGACACGCCTCTGACCAAAAGTAAGAGGGTCAACGCCTCCACAACTAAAGTTTCTTTGACTGAGGCAGGAATGAGAGTTCCCCGCTGTATTCGCAGGCTCAGCCAGAACATGAAAGTCAGACTTCCACCTAAAGAGCAAACCCCTTCATCCCAAACTGACCTGCTTCAGCCACTTTATCTGCATGTTTTTGCAGACGTTAACTAAAACGCTTATCACTGGTATATTACTTACACAGATTTACTAATATTTAAACTATCCAGTTTATATTCCACGCATTTTTAAAATCAAAAGCTCTCTTGAGTTTTGGCTCAAGGTGACAACATAATCTGTGCATTACATGTTGGATGTTTAAATTAGACATTTAAAAACATCCCTGTGATAAAGTTGGTGCATCAAACTCAACTATCTCCAAGTTAAAGGTAGAGTAGGAGATGCTTTCCAAGAGAATTTCTTACTCTTTTAATTAAAACCATCTTCACACCACAAATAAAACCAATTAAATGCTTCATCACAAAAATTAAAATATTTTAGACAGCTTTGGAACAGGCGGGACTAAAAACACACTGTCCAATCATTTTAACTGCTCTGGACACATAAAGTAAGAGCTCTGAAGAAAGGGCTTTGGACTTTTGAATTGTGTATTTTGGTGAATGTAGTTTGCTTGAACAGTTTTTCCAGGATCTCTTACACTACACTTAATGTGGGCTGGGGAAAAAAATCTGATAGAATATCATCTGGAAACAACTCATGTGTTTAATTTATACATTTAAAAGGTGGAAAAAAATTCTGAGTTGTTTTACTTCCACTGAATTATCACCTGGAGCTAGGAATGGTTGACATTATTTCACAATACTTGGATTATTAATTCCAAAAGAGACATTTTAATGTTGACATTTTAACAAACAAAAGCAACATAATAAAAATAGATATAAGAAAAGGATGTATGACTGAAATTGACCATTTTAAGGTCTTAAATATACTGTTATATTCAATTATATTTAAAATTTTTATCATTTTCACCTTGGATTTTTTTATTTTTCATGTTCATTTAATTTATTCACGTGGACAGATTATTTTTCCGTCCATTAATCTCTACTTTTTTTGTTTGTTTTTTACTGATTTTTCTTTTTTTACCAGACTTCCTTCCCCTAAGTTTCTTTTTTCTGTAGGTCTGACCAAAATCTGCTCTTCAGTCCAAAGACAAGTTCCTGTAATACTACAGAAGTTTAAGCTACACTATGAAGCATAAAACTGAAGAGAAATATGTGACAATATTTTACAATGCATTTGTTCCAGTTTACAGTATGTTTATGAATATACAAACTGTAGGGTTTTACAATACCTACTGTACCATCACAACATTTTTCATTTAACAGAGTTCAACCTCAATACACATTTTAAGAGAAGTACATTTAAAAGATTCAATGAAGACAAAATAGTAACTTATCACTTCAAACAATGAAACTAGTAAAATCTACCTCCCTCTGAGAAGCAGGTGAGTTTCTGCTTCTCAGACCCGTCTGCAACATTTCATAACTTTACGTCAAACAGTTGGCGCTGAAAGGTTTGTCATCAATCCCAGCAGCCTACACATGCTTTTAGTGAACAAATATGAGCTTTGTTAGTGCAAAGTTGAAGTATGACACCCACAGAAGGAGCCTATGAGAGACCATCAGCATGATTGGTGGCTGGTTCACCCCTTTCCTCCAGAAAATTTACTGTTCAACAGAAAATACTGGTTTATGCTGATAAATTATTGCCTATTGGCAAACTAAACATTCATTAATTCACATGGAACATTTAGCTTATTTACAATAACTGCAGTAAATTTACAGTAAATGTACAGAAACCCATTTACTGTGTAAACTCGGACTTCAAGTCAAGTCAAGAGTGCAAATGGCAGAGGCATGGAAGCGTAGAGAATTAAGCAGTCAATTAAAGCAGTCACGATGCATGCACAGGGCCAGCGGAACGGGGAGGGGGGTGTTTAGTGTGTTTGCATCCGTGTGCTGGGAGCCCATGATTAAAGCTCAATATCCCAACTCCAGTCTAATTGCTTCCCATCTGTTGTGGCCTGACCTGACCTCCATTCAGCCGTTCCTGCTGAATTCAACCACATCACCGGCCTGCACACACACACATTACCGGCCTGCACACACACACAACACCGGCCTGCACACACACCTGCAGCTTGCACAGTACTTTAACTCCAAGAAGAACGATCACCTTCACAACTGGAGATGGCGGAGGAGGAGATTTTATACTGGAGATATTTGTTTTTGAAAATGAGCGACTCGCCTCCATCCATCATCAACGCTCAATATTTTTTTATAATCCTCTGCTATCCTGATTCGACTGTGCAATAACAACACTCGGCCTTGTCCTGCTGTTTTTAATGTTTGTGTCTACACGACAAAACAGTTTCTCTAAAATACTTCTTCAGAACATCGTTTGGATGTTTAAATTAGACATTTAAAAACATCCCTGTGATAAAGTTGGTGCATCAAACTCAACTATCTCCAAGTTAAAGGTAGAGTAGGAGATGCTTTCCAAGAGAATTGGAAATACTTCTTCAGAACAGCGTTTGCTGCCTTTAAGGAAGCGTAATGATGTCTCATCCGACAGCAATGCACCTAATAACATTAAAAGTAAATACAGAAAAATTCTTTGGACGAGACAATAATTACGACATGGAAAAACTAACAATAGGAAAAAGCTGTCTCGATGCCAGGAGACAGCGACGGGACGGACATTTGTTGTTTCTTGGCGGGGCCCATCAAGTGAATTGACCTTGTTAGAGGAGAACACTTGAAATTAGATCCAGCAGTGATTCGATAGATTTAACAAAAAACATTTAATCTATAAATAGCAATAAAATATACTTCATCATCAATAAATTGAGTTCAGTTAAATTACATAAACATTGATATGAGACAAGTTCATCACCACGGATCTCTTTTCATGTCACTAAGGACAGCACAGCAGGGGAACAGTGGTGGAAAGTTCAGTAACTAATCTGCACAAGTACTTTAGTTCTTTTCACAAGAGTGTCCATCTATGCTTATCCTGTTTAATTTGTACAACTTCAATAATTTCTACAGCTGCAGCAGCCAAATCCTTACAAATATAAATGTGACTTATTACACTTTGTAAATTAAATCCAGCTGCAAACGAAGCCACTGGAAGCAGAAGAGAAGGAAACGTGCACCTATGGTTGTTGAAGTGGTTACTATCTATCTATTATATGTCTTGTGGTTAGAATTATTCAAGCTTCTGGAAGTAACTGATCCCTGACTCGTGTGCGTTTCTTCAAGTTATTGTTGAACCATTTTCCCATGTATTGTCCAAAGTCATCTGTCTATACCAGGCCAATCAATTCCATCTATGAGGGCTGCAGGTTGTAAATGTTTCCTGCTCCAATATACCTCTAATTAAATGGCCCTACCCCTCCACTTTGCTCCTTAGTGTGCAGGGGTAGGGATGTCCCAACTCCAATTTAGGACCGAGGGGTAGGGGCAGGTGGTAGAGCTACATACCCCATCAAACGAAGATATTCTAGGAGCTCACCTCCAGTGAAAGGGTATGAATAATTTTAGCTGTAACAAAGTCCAAAGAAAGAAACAAATGCTGTATTTTTTTGATGAATAACATTTTAAAATGCATGACAGTTGTGTTTAGTTTGATGCCTTTTCAATGTGTCATTTTCTTCATGAAATGCACATGAAAAAAAAAAACTGCTAACTGGTGTTGTGCTAATACTATTTTCAGGCTTCGGTAACATTAACAGTCGGTTGAACACTAGGGTGCTCTGTAGTAGGCAGCCCTCGTAATCTACAGAAATAACGTCATCTATAAAAGCATCACCAACCTGCTGCCGCTCTTCGGAGCACTGAGGCTAAATGGGGTACGCCCTCCCCCTTGTAGGTCTGTTTTAAGGGGCAAGGGAGAATGGGAAGAGGTAAAAAAGAGAAATGGGATTCAGCCTTAGATTTAAAAGTATATAAATTCAAATAAAAAGGCTTTTTCCTGGACAAGAGCACCTGATTTATGAAGGTCGGGCTTTGTCCACTGGAAATACTGTAGCACAGGTCTGACCAAATGATGCATCTTCACGACCAGACTACTAAACTTAAACTACCCTTCATAAACCAGCATTTTCCCTCTGCTACAGTCTATATAAACATCCACCGTTTCCTCTATAACAAATAAGTAACACAATAAACTGCTGACACAGTATAGCGATGGCAGCCATGTACAGAATTAAACGGAGGTTTTGAAGGTCGAGACTGAATTCGTAATCGAGCCGTTCTTCTGATAAGAGCATATGACAAACTGGAGCTGACAATAAAACCCGATTGTCTATATGTGAAAAGTCACTGACAGCCGGTGATTTCTCTTTCCTGAGCAGCTTCAACCGCCCAAAATATTCTATGAGTCAGCTTTCCGTCATGCAGAGAGGCTGCCTCAGATCTGACACCAGCGATCACTCTGCCTGCCGGCAGATGCCGAGCACTGATAGCTGCACCGGAGACCTCACAGCAGCTTTTACATCAGCGCCGCAGCACGCAGCACGTAGCACGTGTTCGGCTGTGATCCTGCTCAAATACCGCAGTCTGGAACGGCAGGATTTCTCATGTACTCCAGTGCTTTGATGGATTCAACTCCAATTTTTTCATTTATTCTGATTACACAACAACATAATTTTGTTTTTTTAATTTCAACCACTAACAAAGAAGTCAGCAGAGTCCCGCATGTCTGCTGAAGGAAAGCAGCCAAAACATTTTCACAGCTGCTCGGTAGCTGAAACTACTCTGGAGCCAAAGTCAACAGTTTCCAAACCGGAGCGTAAACTGTACACAAACTGTTAAAAATATAATATTTGCCATGGTTTCCTGACATAGCGTCATCATAAACACTCTTGAAATTTTTAGGAATTATGCAAACTGTCTAGAGGATGAATCAACTTTTAGTGGATCCTTTGACTTATTCTGTAAAAGTCACAATCATATGCAAAAACAGTATGTTCAATGACAATAAGAAACATCAGGTGTTGCACAAAGCATTAGTCTACATGCATTTCCACAATATACTGGAATCACTTCAGTGCAACAATACCATTTAATTGTCTGTAAAACTAATATCTGACATTTTAAAAGTAGTAATGTGAACATATGTGTTTTATGACAAGCTGCTACCAAGTGTCTACAGATATATAAAAAGGTGCAAAATGTCACAAAATCAAAAGGATGAGCCAATTTTACATATTTGCTATGGGTCCACATGCATGGCAGCCAACATATTTGATATATAATTGTGCACACATAACAGAAAACTTTTTAAGGAACCTTTGGATGAAACAATTATTTTTTTTATGTGCCAGTGTTAAGGAACTTTTAAAAAATATATTTCCTTTAAAATGGTCAGATAAAAAGACCAACAGGTTTTTGTAAGTGCTCGTCTGACTCTTTACAAGCTAAATATAAAGAAATAAAAAGTGTCTTGATACTATACATAAAACATTTAAGAGAATGAATAAGTGGGGAAAAAATGATCAGAAACATGTAAAAACATGTCTCCACTCATGGCACACACACAAACCAGTTGTGCCGAATAGCATAATTGTATCTCTGCATCTTTGGTCAGTCAGTCCCTTTTTGGAAAATTGGCATATATTTTGCATTGCAATGAACAACAATTTGAGTAGAAATATTTACAATCTGACTTTTATTGCCACAAATATCCGTTTTTCAAAATAGTCTTATTTAGGGAAAAAAAGAAGAATACTTGCACAAATAGTGACCTGATTAGCAAATATTTGCCCTGTCAGTCTTAATAACTAAGACGATGAGCATGGCAAACATGACCTGTGCTCTGTGCATCAGTATGACAGCACAGGGATCTGGGGCATTTTAATGCATTCACCTCTGCAATCAGCTCAAAGAATTTTTTGAACACAGCCTTATTAATTTTGTTTATTCCACAGCAAAATCCATTCATAGATTGGAAGCGTGGTGGGGAATTTACATTAATTGTGTAACCCTGAGGATGTCGGCAACCTGAAAATACGACCACTGCAGAACCCAGACAGCATCAGTCCACCAGCCAAACATACAGAAAGATGTAAATAAAGAATATAAAAGTTTTAATTATCATTATGATTAGGGAATTGATTGTATTTAAAAGTAAAAGCTCTTAAGTATCGTTTCACCGTATGCATTTTTAAAGTGATGACTCAAGGTGTGTGGGAGTAAACACAGAAAAGGCATTTATAAGTTGGAGGTTTTAGGGGAGCAGGTGTTTTTCTCCAACGGTGATGAATCACTCTTCCAACACTTCACCCTTCACCCTGAGAGGAAGTGCCTGTACAGTGAAGCTTCTGGTTAGTTTTATTCTAATGTTCAGATTTCACCTCGCCAGAGGATCAGCATTTTGAATTTTGTCTTTCTCATTAGATCCGTGGATTTCAGGCCATTTCTGCAAATCAAGGCACACATTTGTTTTTCAGCGCAGTCCAATTATTTTTTTAATTTTTATCTGCACAATTTTCAATATAAGGTGTCCTGAGTTTTAATGTTTTATCGTTTCTAAAGCACTTTGGTCACCGGAGGTTTGTTGGAAAGGACTATACAAAGTATTGTTCTTACTCTATTCATTTTTATGACTATTGGGACAACAAGAAAGGAGGTACATAGAGGTTTGTGAAGTTATTTGGAACTACAAGACACTACAATATTTACATACCTATTCTGCATACACACATACAGAGTTGTCTTTTCAAACGTATGGCTTCCTTGTGGACTTTTTAACCTCCCGGCTATGTTCAGTTATGGATGAATGTTCTGGATAAATCAATTGTCAAAACAGTCTTGGATGTCTGTGTTGCAGGATAAATCGTTCATAAATCATGTTCTTGATTTACACACACACAAACACGATTTCATTTCTACGTACAGTGAATCCAAAGCATTTTACAATCACAAGCTGCATCACAAAATGCTCCCCTTGCTGGAACCAGGCCATAACACACCTTACGATGCAGCTCACAGCATTTCTCATCATCTGGCTAAAATCCAAAATACTTCCACATGGCCAAACCTAAACCTTGCTTTGGTTTGGATGTGGTGGTGACTCATCACCACCACCACTTGTGTTTTCGCCACTATGCATCTTACCCTCCTTACCCCAGAGTGCAGACATTCGTCTGCTTTTACTCACTGAACTGAGAGTGGGCTTCCTCTGAATAGGTTGAAACACAGCAGCCGTCCAGCAGAGTTTTAAGCTCAGACAGTTTGGTTTCATCTAATCAGAAGATCATATCTCTGTTTTTATCTGGTCAGTCAATGTAAAACAAGAACTTTTTGTCCAGTGGAGCAGAGAGCAGCTGTAGGTGGCCTAACGGTTTTTGTACAAAGGTCACATGCTCCACTCATACCGCATCTGCTGTCTTACAAATGCATATAGGAAAATATCTGGTTATTCAAAAGTTGCATAAAAGTGGAGCAGCAATGAAAGTTGGGAAATAAAAATGTAATTACATTTTTCCCATCTGTTACTGTATCACACATAAACATCCTACACATCCCAGTGGGAAGGTGACATGGCGCCACACTGAGATTCTTCACATTTTTTAGGCCATAATCTTTGGATTATACAGAAGTACTCATATACCGTAAATTCTAACAAGTTCTGGCTACTTAAAAAAATTATGCAAACTTGCTGCCTTGAAAAAATTTAGTTTTATCAAATTGAGTGAATTGAGTTCAGTTACCTAAAATACGCCAGTAATACTTTGTTGAACTTTCCTCAGCTTGATCAGTTTGATTTTACTGGATGTTCATGAGGTTGTGGAAGAACCTTGTTCAGATTAATTTCACATAAATTAGAAGCAATGCTAAATGTTTAAATTCAAATTCATTTAACTTAAAATAATTGATGAACTCAAAGTGTGCCTTTTTTTCCAACAAGACATGAGAGAGTGGAGCTACTGCTCTAACTATTGTCGGACCACTTGCATCACTGTTACGGTGCAGTAACATGCTTTAAACACAGGGATGAGCAGGAACTAAAACTATGCTGAATGTTGGATTATTGCAGATTTAGTTCACCATGGCAACCAGAACATGTTTTTCTCTCTTTTAGCTGCAGAACTGGAAGGAGGAAAAACAAAAAGTCCTTTAAAAACTATTATGTAATTACAATTATTATTAATTTGCCAGAGTAAAAGTAAAAGTTCAGGTTTTATACAGTGAATTATCTAAGAAAAGTTTAAAGAAGTGAAGCATTGTGGGAAATCCTGCTCCTTTACGATCACCATTCCTCCTCAACTTATGTCAATTGAGTTGGTTCAACTTAATTATATTAATTTTCGCAACAGTTTTCCTTCCTGAGTTAATAGAACTTCTGAGATTAGTATTACTAACAACTTCGTTAAAATTAAATCATAGCTACTAATAATATTATATTAAATTTAATTATAATGAATGTTGAATTTTACAGTGAATGCTCACAAAGACTAGATATCCGTACATATGGTCTGAAATGTGAAACGTGAAAATAATGCTATAGATTTTATAATACACACAAAAATCCAGCTTCACAATGCACACAAAACATTTCCCACAGATGAAAAGGCTGATCCTGTTCTCAATTTAAGCAAAGTGCAGCTTTGATGCAAAGGAGGATTCATCACTTCTATCATAATCTTTAAGAAAGATTTTAATAGCAGGGTGAAGGAAAAGGGTCTCATTCAGTCCATAGAGAGACATGCAGCGCATTGTGCTCATAAATAAAACATCCAGTGCATAAGAGCTGTTAGCGTGACCCGCATAGCCATATCACAAAAGATGGTTTTTCCTCTGCTCCAGTACACTATTTCTAGGTGCTCGGCAGAGTAGCTTTCAATGACAAGATAGAAGGATTAAAACAAAAGTGACACACAGATATTGAGGGTTTCACCTACAGCAGAAGTAAACAGAAAAGCGATAACTTCAAACAATCTTCATTCAAAAACCTCAGGAACAGAAAGAAATAAAATATCCATCGAAAAATGCTATAAAGCTCATCCCTGTCTCCCATCTGTCTGCGTAAGAATGAAGTACAGGATGCTTTTAGCTGGGTTCACCCACCCTCCCCAACATGGGCTTGGTAAGTCTCTAAGCAGCCAGTCATGTGTTTCAGTTGATGTGTTAATGTCAGGGTCTAGAAACAGAAGTAAATCCTTTACTTTGAACATTTTTATGGACTAAATATAGACCCACAAGCATCTCGTTCTGTTTTTAGAGCAATATCCAAAAATTCCATCTTAACTAAAGATACATGCGGCATTGCTGCTGCCACACTCCTGGTGGTGAAAAGGTTAATTCTTCTTAAACAGAAACCTTCCTCACACCCCAGACACAGAGATTGGTAAGAGAAGTGATGCTTCACATACAAATCTAAAAAATTAATGAAACACTGTTATGCGCTGCTCGATCCATTGATTTGATCAGGTGTGTTGGAGCAGGGATACATGGAAGCGAGCAATACGTAAAATACATAAGGTTGAATGTCACTACCACACCAACTCCCTTTTCTTACAGTGGAGATTATTAAAATTTACAGATTTAGTCAAATTCCATACAGCAAAAATAATGTTTAGAGCAAAAAGCATAAGGCAATTTAAAATTATGTATAAACAAATTGTATTTATACGTTACTAGAAGGAAGATAGTGCTTGAGTGTTGACAAGATGGGTCCTCACTAATTATTTCACTATTCTGATCCTTTGTTTGGAATACAACATTGATTTTTCTAATTATTGTTTATATGTTTGTTCACTGTTTTTTTGTTTTTTTATTAAGCAAAGAAGAATGATAAATTTGGACTGACTGACCATAAAATGATATTTGGAGAGGGGGTGGGATTTTATAAGCGTTCGCTTCTGCCCTCTCCTTTTCAGATGTATGTCTGGTTTGTTTTGATGTATTCATATGTTTGGCAGGGTATGTCCTGTATTGTGTTTTGTATTGTCCGAAATAAATTCATTCATTCATTAATTCAGTCTTCCACATAACTGATTATTTTATGTCATTTATTGATACTTCAAACTCAAACCTAGTTGAGCTTCTGACTTCATACTCACTCCGTGTCGGTGATGACGTAGCCAAAGACATCGTCATCCGGCTTCTTCCTGCTGGCTTTGACGTCCAGCCGAAGCTCGGGAACGTGCATCGTCTTCTTATGAGGCTCATCGTACACGAGGGAAGCGGGCGGAGGGACCACCTCCTTGATCCAGCCCTCCACCTCCGACACCTCCTCCACAGACTGGGTGGCATCCTTCTTCTGCACGTTCACCCCCACCTCGCTGGTGCGACTCTGGACGTTTTCCAGACCCACCTGCTGGCCTCTGGCCGTCTCCATAGCAACATCGTAACGGCTTCTTGCCGGGGGAGGGCCAGCAAAAGGGTTTTTGTCGAGGAAAGCAAGGAGTTTGTTGAAGACGCTGCCGCTCTCTGGCTGGAAGATAGGAGCCAAAGAAATAGTTTCAACCTGCATCCTCTTACCGACGTCACGAAACACAAACCTGCAACTTAAACAGGTCATCTGCATGGGTTTACTTTAGTGTCAGAACAGGAAATTTACACCCAGTCCATCTGTTTAGTTCCTTGGTAACGCAAATAATCAGCCAATCACATGGCAGCAGCTGCCACATGCAATGCATTATGGTATGTATGGTCAAGACGACTTCCTGAAGTTCAAACTGAGCATAAGAATGAGAAGGAAAGGGGATCTAAGTGGGTTTGAACATGGTCAGAAATTGGTGTGCCAGCTAAAAAGTGAAATCCCAGCTAATGACCCTACCATCAAAATAAACACTCAGAATTTGGTGAAAAAACATGAAAGCATGGAACCGTCCTTCCTAACAGTATAAGTTGCTGCTGCAGGGATGTAGGAGATATTTTTTGGTATGCTTTGGACCTTTGGGTTTTTATCAGGGCTCTTTAATTTAAACTTTTAATTCACAGACAGATCTGTGAAATTTGCACCTTAATTTTTAAAACACATTAAATGTATAAACAAAGTCTGTTTATTTGTTATCTCAGTGAGATAAGTTGATTTTGGGCATTCGGGTGCTCTGTCACAGCTGTGAACCAAATCCACCAAAAAACGATTTATCTTATGATGACCTTATGATACCTTATGATGATTCTGACAGATTCTCATCATGGATGTGCAGCAACTGTGTGATGTCTTCATGCCAATTTGGAGCAGAACCTCTGAGGAAGGTTTTCAATAACTTGTTGGATCGATGACACCAATAACAGAGTTCTGAAGGGAAAAGGGGGTCCCGACCTGGAGCTAGGTGGAGCTGATACCAGTTTGGCATTTATGTCACACCATGAGTAAAACAAACATTCAACCAAACATTTCTTTAAAAATTTATGAAACATTTAACATCACAAACATTAAGATTTTTTTCTTCACACTTTTTTTCCTGAAAAAGTGTCTTTAGGATATTTACATGGGAAAAAAAGCAGAGAAAAATGAGAGACTATTTTATTAATAACGTCTTCCCTCTCGCGTATATGTTGTGTTTCACATTAATCCTGACATATGGAGATTTCTGATTCCCAGTCTTTTGTTGGAGCTGTTTAAAGTGAACAGGTGGGAGCTTTCCTGTCAGCGTTAATGTGTTGGGGATCTGGAGCAACAGGCGTGAGGACATAATCGCCTCGAATTAAACAAAAGCCAACCTGTCAGTGTCTGTGCTGACTGCCGATATTATATCCCATTATTCTTCAGGGGGATTGTTCGGCTTGTCAGGAGCCAAATGTCACTTTGCTCTGAGTGTAAAGACTTTAAAATCAGATCTTTACTCAACCACATTGTCTTTGCAGTTGGCTTTAAGCTCCTCCAAACCATGTTGGAATTATTGTGCTGTCAGTGGAGACATGCAGACAGTCTTAAGATGCCTTTTAAAATGGCAGCCATTTGATGTAAATACATGTCATTGTCCAAGTCTTGTGTTTTTGTCTCTATGTCATTATATTGTTACATGGTATCCATGTATTACATCATTGTGTTTTAGTGTTTACGTCCATCTATCTGCCTCGGGACTACAGGTGGTAATTAGTCATTCGCTTTAACAGGATATCTGCAGGTTTTAGGATACTAGATTTTTTAACTTTTTATGGTTACTTTGATCAAATTTCAGACCCTACAGTCACAAAATGGCAGAAAGCATTGAAGCCCCTTACAGTTAGCTCTGTCCAAACACTTATTTTTCAGCATTTTCAGTTCCAGCCCCACAAACATTGAGATAAACTGTCTGAAGACATCAGCTACAAGGAGTTAAATGATGTATTACATTACATTACACAGTCATTTAGCTGACTCTTTTATTCAAAACGACTAACAATTGAGTTTTACCATCATCATCATCATCATTACTGCAGGCAAGGAGGGTAAGGAGTCTTGCCCAAGGACAGGAAAGGTGACTGCAATGAGAGCGGGATTCAAACCACCACATTAGTGAATGACCCACCCTACTACCAGAGCCACTGTAGGGAACCAAAGCAAGATTTTGCCATGTTTCGTCTTTACCAAGCCAGAAAACTCTAATCACTGATAAAAATTACCTGAGTAAAATAAATGAAGTGCAATTAATCGTTTTGAGCCCATAATTCCTCGCCCGCCCGCATGAGGGCGCGTTTGACTCCAGAAGTCCTTGACACACATGCGGGATCACGAGAATCTGTTCTCTGACCATAGACACAATAAATTAATTATTATGTTAAATTAAATAAAAAATACTACAAATGATAATAATAACAATAATAATATCTTTGTTTGCATTGTTCCATTTGTGAATGTGTTGTTACTGCTGTTAGAATAAATCTTTTATTAAGGAACATGGTTTGCATTTTCTCTTAAAATGACATTTCATTAGAAATGAACTTATTGATTCGGAGGGAAATTCAGCTTCTCAGAAGAATTGCCGTTTATCAATTAATTGATCATCAATAGATGAGATGAAACAACTATCGATTAATGAAATACTTGATCATTTGCCTCCCTACAGGAAACAGAGTCAGAGACGGGGCTGAAGTGGAACAGAACGGTGAAATTGCAGGTGTCTCTTTGTGGGTTTTGGATGCAGCTTTGTGTTTCTCACAACAGCTTGAACCAAGTTTAAAAAGCTTCTTGCACAACTTAAAGCAGATCCCATGGCTAATGCCCGTCTCAAATATGGCTTCATCCATCCAGCTAACATTAGACTTGCACCTCACTGAAGTGCCCGGTAGCTAATATAGTACAAACCGCTAATATGCATACCTAAAACCCCCCACAAGTCATTATATCATATTTATTATATTCTTTTATACATGCATACATATAACAGGCTTATTTCCCACTACTGGAAGCAGAGTGGACATCCTTCACGATCAGCCAACTACAGGCAATTTTCTGCAAAATGACTTTCTCAGAAAATGTCCTAGTTTTATTGGGGAATCTGGGATAATTGTGACCTGCCGTGTATTTTTTATCCACATTTTGGTGCCAGTGATAATTTCAGGGCCTCTATGCGGGACATGAGCAACAGAGCTGCAATCATTCTGGTTAATAAAATAAACTGCTTCCAGATTGTATTTTGCTGCTTTTAAGCAGACCTGATGAAACAATAGGTCCAACAAAAGCATTAAATTAGCTGTAAATGTCTGATGTCAGAGGATCATAATTATCATCAGAAGAAACGAAGGAACAGCATCAGTGCAACAATACAGAGATGATAATTACAAAGACAGTTTTAGAACGAATGGAAACTCACATTTAAGTATAAATACATGATTTAGATTGGCATCCATCTAAAGAGCAGATCTGCATTTTAGAAGTTTGCATCTTAACTTTTGGGGCTTGTTTTGCTTGTTCAAACGGGCCCTTCTATGAAGCATCAAACATCATTTAAAGCTCTTTAGAAGCTGCAGGCACAGAGGTTGTGTTTTCTCTTACCTCGTCCTTCACATCAGCCTCCTCTGCTTCCACGTGGTGCTCTGTTTGGAAAAAGCGAGAAAGTGAAAATATTAGCATTTAGCGATGTGGAAGATTAACATAAGTTAAATAACGTAGAAAGGGCGACTTGAAAAGCAGCTTCTTTAAATTTCAAGGACACTTTCTTCTCCCAGAAGTATTCTTTACTAATTGATCTACAAATCTTATTTTTCCACTGATGTTGAAACAGAACATGCACAGGAATAATCTCTCTGCAGCTTTCCAAACAAGCAGACTTTTACTGTTTTTTTTTATCAGTTCCAGCTACATAAAAAGAACCTTTAAGTACTTTCATTCACTGGAAACATTTTCGTCTGATTGGCCTCAGTGGACAAAGAGCCATTAACACTGGCTGTTCGTGGCGTCCGCTGAGCACGCAGAGCTCATTTACCTCCACATTGATTTTTATGTTGCACTCTTGTGGTGAGTGGAGAGCTCTTTTTTGTTTTATTTAATCTCGCAAACAATTATGTATGAATGCTTTCCAAGTGTTTACTCAATACTTTAATTATGTGAAAACACACAATGAATCATTATGAAATTACCCTCAAGTGCAGCCGGAGACACCGGAGAGGTCTCCTGTGGTGCTAGAGTCGGCGCGTTCTGCAGTAACTTCTCCTCGTCTTCATCCGCAGCAGCCGCTTCCTCCTCTCCATCGCTCTGCTCTTCCTCCAGGTCTCGGGGTCCAGGTCCTCTGACCCGGTTCAGACCGCGGTGCAGCCCCTGGTCCTGGTCGACCACCTGCAGAGCGTCGGCGATCAGGCTGGCCAGCTGGTCGAAGTCATGCGGCGTCAGGTCGTCCACGTCCACGTGCTGCCTGCCCACGTTCTTCAAAACGTTCTCGATGAACCTCTCTGGACGAGTCGGAGACAAAATGGAACCAAAATTCACAGGTGAGTAGAATTTCTCTCAAGTTTCACAGTCTGCTCGTTACTTTCTGACAAAATCTCGCCACAAAGTCCATTTACGCTGCCGTGGTGCTTTTAGTCTTCACATTTGATCCTCTAAATGCATTAATGGATTTTAAAAAATAAAGATGGCGTATAAGTGTCTGACTCATAAAAGCTTCAACTAAACCTGCAGCAGCATTCAGCAGGAGCCTTGGCGAGTTTGGAATCCACTGATTCAATTTGCATTCCTGGCATTTCCAACTAAAGGCTTCAGAACTATTCTATGGTTCACTTCCACAGCAACACACAACCAACATACTGAAAACTGCTAAACAAAAAGCACCTTAAAGACCATGATATTACATGATTTTCTTTGTTTCTATTTTTAAATGGAACACTAAATTTCATCATGTTGATGCCTCACATGTAACATGACAACCATAAAGTTTGTAGTCTTTAGGTTTGTGAGATTACTTTACATCTTAGAGCTTAAAGAAGGACTACTGTACTCCGGCAGCACTATTAGAAAATAAGTCTGTGTGTTACTTCCAGCTCATGTCAATACAGGACCTGCTGTCCAGCCCACATTCACTTCATCCTATGGTTGAAGGAAAGGGGCAGAAAAGAGACGCCATACTGCATCACAAACGTTTTTACCTTGTTATAAATTCCTCTCCTGAAGCAGAAAAAACATCAGGACTTCCACAACAAACACTTCTGGCACTATGTTGGAGGAATAAAGTTTCCTCATTCATTTTCTGTGCTGTGCTGCTACAGCTGGAGTCCCAGCTGCCATCCTGCAGAAAAACATCTGATGGCGAGTTTCAGCTCAAGTTGCTCTGAGATCTAATAGATCCAGTGCCACAGCATCTGGTGACATTATGTGTCAGCAAAATAAGTATTGCTCTCATTTAAATCATTAGTGCTGGAGTTCTGGACATTAAATAAATCCTTTATATTCCTAATGAAGATTTTCTTACCAAAACATAAACGTTTAACTGGCAGACCAGAAAAAAAACGGATCATATGGATTAATCTGTGTGTGTCTTAGAGGTAATATTTGTTGGTTTTGGAGCGTTAAAGGTGAAGAAATCTGATCCACAGGACACATTTTTAGTACATTTTCCTCTTGCTTTTCTGTAATTTTTTCATTTTTCCTTTCTGGATGCTTTGTAAGAGTAAGCACTATAAAAACCAGCTTCAGCTTGTCCTCAAACTTCCACAGACTATTCAATTTGCACAGCGTGGCGGCTCAGTCTGGCAGCATTGACGTGAATCAGGTGTGTTTTTGTATGCGACTGTTGGATGATGAGGAGTCCCGAGTGGCCTACAGCGAAAGCCCCATCTCTCATGCTGCACCCATTATTTTCTGCATAAATCCGTTAAGCATAAAGAACACACACCGTCCACAGATGTGAGTGGCTCTTTGGCTGCAGCCCCTTGAGTTTTTCCGATCGTCAAAAGCCTGGATTTGGAGGATTCCTTTGCGAGTCCAGATTTTTCTGTACCACTGCTGTAGAACGGCCTCAGGCGCAGAGATGGGGCCTCTTGTTGGGGAGGGTTCACAGCTTCGCCGTGCAGGGAGAGATGCCCGGAGAGATACTGCCTCAGGGCGCCCAGGAGAAGGTCGCTGTCAGCCTGCGTGGCGAGCAGCTGGTCAGATGGAGGTCTCTGCTTCTGAAGCAGCTGGAAAGATGAAAACGATGAAAGGCTGGAGGGAGACGACTTCTCAGTGGAGGGCTTGGATTTGGAACGATAGACGTCCGTAGAAGGGAAGTGGTCATTCTGTAATGAGTCAGCACACAGATTCAGAAACGTTATCTTTGAAATCAGAGGGGATGCTGCTGGAGAAAATGCCGATTTATCATAGTTTACATGTAGATAAGTCACTTTCACCCCCTTTCTTCTGCATTCTGATAAACTCGAACATCGTCAAGTCATCATCATGTCTTCATGAATAGATGCATCGAGTTGCTGCCATGTGATTGGCTGATTAAAGATTTGTGTTAACCAGTGAGAGTTTATCATATCTTATTTAACAATCTCCTATTAATTGCTTAATTTATTTTTCTAAGTTATTCAGTGTGCTTCACCAACTAAAATAAAAAATTTTAACAAAGTTAAATTTGCTTAAGATAACCATACAGTAAGTTTGAGTTGTTGTCATCCAACAAAGTTCATGGTCACTACTCCTGCCTGATTATACGTGCATGTAAGAGTGAAAAAGAAAAAAGTAAATCTGTCTCCCACAAAGTTCAAAAAGCAGATTTTCAGAAAGAAAAGCTTGAACGTTTAAATATCAATCATGGGCCATGGGGACAATCTTGCTGGTTTTAGACTTTGAGATACCAAACAAAAAGGAATTCAACCCAAACATTTCATATGCTCATTAAAGAAAAAGAGAATAAAATGAAATCACCTTGAAATCATGAGCAGATATATAAGAGGGCAGGAGTAACCATGAAGGTAATGATTAAAAAATAAATTGGGTTTTCCTTTGTGGTGAACATCCTGAGTTTCCTTTGTTCTGCAGGATTATTGACTCGAAAAAAGTCGATTTATAAAAAAATAAAAGTTATTAAACCACTTAAGCAATTATAACAAATCCATCAGCTACAACAAAAACAAATTGTCACTGCAGACTCCATTAACACCCACGTATGATCAGAGAAATGGCACCGGCCTGCACAACAGTAAAACCATAATTACAATACCCACAAACAGCGCCTCACTGTTGTCATTACGATGCGCGCCGCAAGGCTTTTTCTGGAATACATCACCGCCGGTATCTTTATTCATCACTGTTGGTGCCATTTATGCGGCTTGTGCCTTCCAGGACTCTTTCAGTCGGCGCCACTTCTTTTCTTTTTCACTACACTGACGAACCGCGATGGAAAAAAGGCCACAACCCCACCGAGCAACGCCTGCAGGCTCCTCTTAGTTGGACTTTCTGACTACAATCCCCCAGCAGGAGAGAAGCCTCGGCAGTGCTGGTGGAGCGACTCGATCATGTCCTGAGTTATTAATTAGAGGAATGAACTCGTGAACTTGCCGTTTGTTTCATACATAAAATGTTAAAGCAGAGAGAAGCGAGCAGTCAGAACGGTGAGGCGGGACAGCGGTGACAACGAACGATGTCAGTGTGCATGAAGACACATTTCTAAGTTAGAGGGAGGCTGCTGCATGAGTAATTCAACTTCATTTAAACTTAACACACTTTTTCAGGAATTTAAATTTAAATTGTAAGAAAAAAAAAAGCTCCAGCATCAAAATCTCCATCTGGTTTTGTCAGAGTCATCAGAGATAAAATAGGGACCCCTCACCTTTCCAGACAGGCTCACACTGGAGGCTGATGACGTTTTAGGAAGGAGGCCCAGACGTTGGAGGTACGTCTGAAGATTTCTGTTCAGCTCCACCTCCACCGGCTTCACCCTCTGGTCTTCTGGGTCCATCGCTTCAGCTACCAGCCTGCAGGAGAGGAAGAAACAGCCTCACAGCTCCTTCATGCAGTAATACTTTGAATGTGACAAGGAGAAGGTATAAAACTATAAATATACCCTCCTTAGGCAGATATTAGAAGGGACTAAATACTATGACAGAGCATACATCAATAAATCTGTAGGAAAATAACTCGTCATATGAGCAAAAAATTTCTATGTTCTTTTTAAAATATCTTGCAAATGATAAATGTTGATTTCTTTGGCCACAGAAGTTACAGCTACGGCCACATCTGTCCATTTGCTGGACTTGCAAAAGGCATCAAAAAAGCTGAATATCCCCAACCTTTCATGAATCAAATGTTAATTAGAAAACCAGGAGAAATCTGTTAGAAACTTAGTCCCAAAACAAAGTAAATTCTTAAAATGTCTTTTACTTTTCACAGTAATGTAATAATTATGTCGGAGACAGCAACTTTAGAACTAAATGAAGCTGAAAAGTGTTTTAAGTAGATTGATGATACACTACAGTGCATAGATGTACAACAAATATCAGCACAAATAGCAAAGGACGACAGATTACAGTGGTACGGCGACTTCTACACAGTAGGAAACTTTAGTAGTAAAGTTGATCCCCTCAGCTGTCAACCAGCCCTGCTCATAAATCATTTTTAATCAAAGAGCAGTGTGGGAGAAGTGCTCAAACATCCAACCTGGTGTTGGCATTATGGAGCGCTCCTCTCTGCGACGGTCGGTAGGGAATCCTCCTCAGTTTGGACAACTCCTTTGACAGAACCTGCTGGGTGGTTTCGTCGTCCCAAGTCAAGCCTAAAGACAGAAACACAGAAAATCCATGTGTATTCATACGTCTGGAGAAATAATCATTGTAACTAAAACTCCAGTTTGGATATGAGGTAACACACTGCTGCAAGAAGCCGACTGTTAAACAGAAACCACTTCTTTCCTCCTGCATAACTTTGGTAGTAAAACTGTAAAATCCTGGAATGCAGCTTGGGAATTCTTTTTCTATCCATGCTGTTTCATCTAGTTTAATGGGAAAAGGGCTTTTTGATGGACGTAGAGTGTATCATCTTATATATGATACTAATTTTCATCCAAAGTCCCATAAAATAGCACAAAAAATATTGATAAAAATTACAACAGGAGCACATAATTACAGTAAAATAATTACAACAAAACATTTACAAATAAAAAAAAAGGTTCAAACCTGCCTTAAAGCTTCAATATTTAAGTTCCAAAGTGCAAGTTGTGAAAGAGCTACAAGACAGTGGCCATCATAAAGATCTCAAGACACAAAAATTAAAGAAACCAGAAAGATCAATTATCACTGTCCTGACTGGAAACTATTTCATAGGCTTCATTTGAAGACATTTTAAAATAAAGTAAAATCTACACATTTAAGACAAGAGTGGAATCAAAGGGTTAAAAAATCCAAACAGAAGCTAGGTGATACTACATGAACCATTCAGGAACTGGAAGAGCTGACTCTTCAAAGAGAGCAAAAGACATTTTCAGAAAGAAGTCCTCAGTTTGATAAAGGACAGATGGGAAAATGATTATACAGTTCCAAGACCTTACATTGGCTTCATGACATGTAGAAGATGACCCAGTAATACAAAACGTTGCTCCAACTGGTCTTTTTGTTATGGTCCTTTTAATATCCATCGCTAAACTAGAGCGTTTTTGTTTTTTGGGATTATGGCTGGTACTCTGGTACCAACATTCACATCAACATACTGGACCCAAACAGCAGTATAAAAAGAATAGAAATCATCTTATATTTCAGCAACTATACAAAAGGACGAGCTTTATGAGCTACTTGGGCATTCACATTCTGTTGCTTATGCTTAACATGCATCCAAACACAGCTTTTTGGCAACCGAACAGAGGAGCAGGCGCCAGCGCCAGATGGGCTAGCGGAACGAAATGTTACCGGAAATATGTCCGCTGTGCGCAAAGCACAACATGAACCCAGGCATTTGGCACATGAGCAATGACGCTGCTGAAAGATTCAAGTTTCACAGAATGCCGCTCCAGATGTGGTGCCATGAGATGTGGGCCCATCGCAGAGGATGCTCACTTCAAATGAGAACGTTGTTTCTGTCAGCTGTAGATGCCAAGGAAAGAAATATCCCAGCAGGATACTGATGCAAACACAAGAAAGCTGGTGATGTTGGATTTTTTTATAATCATGGTCAACAGGTCAAGCTTACAGCAACTTTGTCTTAAAGCAGGGAATGAAATGTGGATTTTTGGAGCTTTTTCTCCTGGAAAATACGAAAATAAACTCACCAATGTTTCTTTTCATAATTCAACAAGAATCCATACTGCTTAAATTAATCACCTGATGTGATTATGTGGTCGTCATCAACACTATAATCAACACTATAAGAACAAACCCAGTTACAGTCTAGTCCTATCTCCTCTCCCATCAGTGGGGTTTTGACACAAGCTCCCACGCTTTGTTTGGAATCACTGCTTCAGAAACAGTGACAATTTCAGAAGCCTCGGTATCATTTGCCCATCACAACAAATTTACCCCACTTCCTACATCTGGACCTACAAACCACCTGCATCTATGAAATGTCCTGCTGAAATCTTTGCTGTGGCAAATCGTCACGTGTTCTTTCACATGGTGGATCCCATTCTGGCTCAAACATTTCAGCCTGGATTTCTCATGCTGCAGGTTAAATCGTGGCAAACCTTTTGCGTTTTTTTCTGCGTTTTGTTTGTTTATGAGCAGAGGTCATCTCCTTCCTGACTGTACGCCTTCACAAGCAACCATCATCTCTTTGCTACCCTCTCAGCTAGCCTTCAGGGATTCAACCAATCAGAGGACACGTCCCTGTACTGCCCTTGGGAGAAAGCTGTCCCTTGCTGGAAATAATTACAACCCACAAAGTTATGACGAGTCAAATCTAAACTGGAGGTACTGGAGGTGAAGTGATCATATATAACTACTTTAATCATTCATAGCTGTGTGTTGGGGTAACTGTCCTCTTGGTCTTCTTCCTAAACTCTCCCATCGATTTTAAAAATCTACTTCAGCAACTGAGCCTACACCAGACCGCTGCATAGTTTATTCTATCCAGTCCTCAGTTTCCAGAACAATGCTGATGGATGGTCTACAAAGTTTCACAACTGTCTATTGAACTGTTGACATCTGCCATAAAACATCAGCCTGCTTCTTTTTGAGGTTTAATCATTTCAAATCAAATCTAGTAAACCTTGAGTGTTATATCAAAAGCTGTACATACTAGTTTTATCGGCTAAAACAAAAAAACATACAAAGCAGCCTTTCAGATCCGTTAGCAGAAGCACAGAGCGACCAGCAGGTGTCCTGGAATAAACCTCAGAGCGAGACACAACCGCTGCCAATAACACTAACTTTTTCAATCAACGCAACGCGAGCGCCAACCTTGATTACAAGAGAATCTCATTACGCCAGCTCAACTCGTCACAGAACATTTCAGCGCCCGGACACTTTCTTCAGACCTCTGCAAAATGAATTACAACTTCTACTACAGGAATCAGGCACCAGCATCTCTAACAGCTGCGCAGCTCTTCAGGCCAGCTTTCGCCATCAAAGAGCCATAAAACTAAGCTTTTAATGGCAGCCACGGCGGCTGAGAAAACGGGCGTTAGCAGCGGGCGAACAGACGGCATCTGACACGACAGGTTAATAAACGTCGGGGCCTCTGCCAGGATATTGAAAGAGGCTCTACGCCTCTCACAGACTGAACCGACTGCAGAAATGGGGGGAGGAGGTCGGCGAGCTGAGGGTGCGAGGTAAAGGGTGAGTTCAGTTTGATGCTTCAACGTGTGAGGAGGAGCTACAGTTATTTGTGTAAAAGTGGCTGAAGGAACATCTAATCTAAACAATATCAGCAGGAATTTAGAAAACAGATAAAATCAAGGGTTACCTTCCTGTTTACCCAAGGGTTTCAATTTTCCAGTCTGAAGTGGCTCATTTAAATATTAACATCGTAATGGTTTAATTAGTCTCACTGTTCTTCATTAATCAAACCAAATTACTCACAATTAAGGGTTAAACTGTGTCATAAACATGATGTGAAATGAGAACTTCAAAAATGTTTAAATGTTAAGTTTCCCACACTGCAAACACTTCATGGAATAAAACCAGGCAGCCAAGAACTAATTTAAAAAGCTTAATCCAGGCTCATCAATACAAAAACTAAAGAAAGGCGACTTTAGTGAGAAATAAGAAAGATTTGATCAGAAAAATGATGCAGTGATTAAATAATTTTAATTTCTCCTAGATTTTTTCTGCAACTGTAGCTCATTTTCTGCTCTATTTATGTTTGTTAGTGAAAAATTCCATCATCATTCCAGCAAATGTTGGATATTTTGGTTTTTGAGCTGCTGCTGAGTACCTTCCAACTCCAAACCCTGGACTCTCAGCTCTGCCTCATTAACTCCTTTACAAAACCATACTTAATGAATTAGATTGTACTTGTGCAAATGTTTGGGAATCTCGATACAGGCTAGTAGCTGCAGCTCATCTTCTGCTTATTAGAGTTCATTAATTAACTAA
Organism: Craterocephalus amniculus; assembly: GCA_036024015.1. Taxonomy (NCBI): domain Eukaryota; kingdom Metazoa; phylum Chordata; class Actinopteri; order Atheriniformes; family Atherinidae; genus Craterocephalus; species Craterocephalus amniculus. The sequence continues at coordinate 6,377 of JAVQJG010106331.1, read as the reverse complement.
CCGGCATTACTGCAGCAAAGTGGAAGAAAGCTGTATTGCAACTTAGCTTCTCATGTATGACAGTATTAAGGGCCTTCAACTGCTTACTGATACATCCCAGCAGCAATCTGGTGCAAGCATGGTTAAGTATCCCTGGTTTACATTATGCCTCTGCATCCAACACCAGCCAGATCCACAAAGAGCAACACCATACGCAACTATAGCAAGACACTGAAATCCTACACGAGTTCAGAATTTGATTTATCGCCAATAATTATGCACAACAAAGTCTAAACGTAACTGCACCTCTTAGAATAAATCTCAGCTGAGCGTGAAGTGAGGACACATTCGGAGGACTCTCAGCAGCTTGCACGCAGGGATTCAAATCACAATGTAATAATCACAATGGTAAACAATCATTTGCACAATACAAAGACAGCAATTGAGATGTGTGTATATTTGAATTATTAGAGAAATACAGTTAATTGTTTCCTTTTCTGTGGCCTAGAATGCAGATACAGCATCTCTATGTGGAGTTTTCTCCTTGCTTCTGCAGAGAGCCAGGGCCACGCATCTCATTTGCATTATTCCTTTCACTTCAGAGACAAATGCCTCCTAACTTGTCACCTCTCTGTGGAACCGGAGGATTTCTGCAGCTCCCCTGCTGCCTCCCGATTTGGTAAATTAAACCAGAGAGTAGCGAGTGTGTCAAATCGAGCTCAGAAGGAAGGTAGCCAAGTAAAAAATTCCCAGAAACATTGGTTGTGCTTTTTGACATCCTCCACCTGTTTCTCCCTCTGCAGTCGAGTTCTGTTCATTCAAAGCAAATTTGGATGATGAAAGTGGATGAAACAGCAGCCTGGTGGGACATTGGGCTGGCCTCTACCTCCCTCTCCTGGTGCAACGCACCAACAGCAGGAGAGAAGACGGCTGCTCGTCTTCACTTTCAATTCATTTATATATGAAAACGTATTCAAACTAAGAAGGAAATTGACTCAGATTAAAAGGACAACTCCCACTGAGGCCATTCATTATGTATTCTGGTTTAAATCAGCTGAATAAATGGGTGGAAATAAAACTTCTAAACCCCAAACTGGTTTTCAAACATCAATTTCTTCAGCTGAAGCACAGCCAACTGGAACAATGTGGGCTCAATCAGACGGTTTCACCAGAAAGTACAAAATATCAGCACACTTTTATGAGCCAGACTTCTTAAAACAATCTGAGACAGAGCGGTAAGAAACTTCATGATGTCTGACAAACTTTGGTTCATTATTTCTCTGCTATGATGAAAAGCCTGATTATTCACCTTTACAGCAGGGTATAATACACCTTATCTAAATATGTGGGTAGTCCACTCCCCCCAAAGTATACCAAACTTTCCTGCAATATTTTCTTATTTATGTAACAGCTTTCTAAATGAAAGAAACCGAGTGTTAAAATGCCTGAAAAGTTTTAAGGCAGCTAGATTGCAATGTATAGAAGTTCATTTGTCTTTGCATGTTTACATTAGGATGCTCCGCCGCTTTCACAAATATCATTTTTTCAGTTTATACCTTTTTAGCTACATATTCTCTTTCAAATCATGGTGTGTTATATTCTGAACAGTTAATGAAACTAACTTTATTGGTGGTTGGTCATTTTAGAAATTCTTAAATCTTCACTGTTCATGATGCAGTTAAAACACTCAGCATAGAAATCTACAACGTTCACAATAAGTTAGGGATATTTTTAGAGTCTCAGTGGATGTCATACATAGGTGTTAAATATTAAAATAATGAAAATGGTGTTTCTTCTCATTCATTATTAGTAATATCAATGGGGACTTTTACATATTTAAATAAAATTCTGGAAAAATAGGAAAAGCGCTCTGTAAATAACATCCCTTATTAACTTATTGTGAACGATGTACGCGTCTGCAGATTACATCTACTTTGATGTAAATCACAGCTCAATCACACACTTGACCTGTGCATTGCTTTAAGATTTTGTTCCACAGGGAAGTCTAGAAACTTCTAAAAAGAAAAATCTGTGTAAAAGTAAAAAGGTGTGTTTAAGAATCAGGTTTTCCTTGCACTGTGAAAGAACCAGAGCAAGCAGTGTGTGTGCTGTGATAATGTGGAAACAATTTAGTAGCAAAATGGTAAATTCTCTATAGAATATCTTTTTTTTTCTTTTAGTTTAAAAATATGGTCATCTAGCTCCATAAAACTTTGAAGTTTCTTCTGGCCAACCGTGAAACTGGCTCAGGGAGAAGTGTGTGTTTTTGTATGGCCATGTTAGTAAAACCAGTGTGTGTAAAGTACCTCTCTTGGACAGCTTTTCCAGAAGGATCCTGAAGCGTTGCACTACAGATGGGGAAACATCGTAGGTGTAAACCTCCTTCACCGGAACAGAGTTACACCTCCCGAACATGCCATCTGTCACACAGAAACAGACCTTTTCAGCAGAGAATCCCACATCCATTTATACTCAGCAATTCACTTCTTTTTTTTTAAAGACACTGAGGCAAGTATTTAGAGAAGTATTTCAACGCATAATGCCATGTTTGATTTTCTGAGAAACTGAGCAGCTTTGTCAAAAAAAAGGACCCACATCAAACAGATTTACCCTCTTACAGAAAACTGTACTGCTTCTGTCATTTGCATCCCATCGGCCATAATACTCATCTACTGCATGTTAGTTTGCCAACTTTAAACCCAAAACGCACAGAACCCACCTACTGTCGCGTTCATGGTGACCATTAAAATTACTTTTTTTTTAAATTCACCTTTATTTGTTTTACACCAATTTATGACAATGTCATCTCAGGGCGCTTCACAGAAAATCAGTTTAAGCCAATTCGTTGTCATACATTTATTCACACAAGCCAATTCATAACAATTAGTCGATATATGGAAACCAACAGAATGCTTTGAATCTACAGTAGTCTTCAATCAATCCCCTTCTGAGCTGCTGGAGGCGACGGTGGAAAGTAAAACTCCCTTTTAATGGGAAGACAAAACCTCCAGCATAACCCGGCTCAGGGAGCGCGGCCATCTGCCTCGATGGTTGGGGTGAAGAACAAAGAAATGAAAACGGGAACAAGTTGGTACTCGGTGGAAAAGTGAGTCAGATCATTTCAAAAAGTTCATGAAAAACATTGATAAAAAACACTGAAACAGCCAACTTCTATATTACATATCAAACCTCATATCAAACATGAAATAATTATTCAACATTAACTTTAGCTGGACTTTATCAACATCTGGGCCCAAACACAGGCTCAAATAAGACAGAGACTAGTTTTACTTACAAATGTTAAAAGTATTACAAGCAAGAACTCAAACAGCATCTCGGGTAAATGTACAAGAATGAGCCAGAAAATTAGAAAATTATTCTAAAACGCAAACAGAACAGAACAGTTCATCAGGTGGGAAAAGTGGACTCAGGTGTGCTAACAAAGAGAGGAAGGTGAGTAACTAAGGACCCCTGGTGGATGTGGAGGTTAAACAAAAGACCAGAATAAAGCAAATATGTGACTGAGTGCAGGAATAATCAGACAGACTCCGATTCGCCCTCCTCCTGTCTCAGATTCCTTTATCACGGTGACTTTCCATCAGTCACTTCCATCTAAAAAGCCACGCCGTGGGTAGAGTTAATGTCAGCTGTGGGAAAGGCCAGCAGGAGGCTGCCTCAGAATAAACCAAGCTGTGGGTCGAGAAGGCGTCTACAAAGATGAGTCAGAGGGCAGAAATAAACTTTCATGTACTAAGTAGAACCAATGAGACCAGGTATGAGTTGGGGTAAGTCTCAAACAGCTGGAAAATAATGATCTGAGCTGTAAGCCATCCGTTGCCTGTAAAAGTCATCAAATCTGCATTAACATGGACGTGGGCTTTATAATGAATGTGGTTCTACTAAAAGAAGCTGCAGCGATACGAGCGGCTGTTCCTTCATTATATAATTCCCATCACATCTGTCTGCAGTCTCAGACTCGCAGATCGATACCTGGAGTTGTTGTAGCTGTAGTGGCAGCAGGTATTGATCTACAGTCGCCGTCTGGAGTAAATGTAGCTCTTTGACTGATACACAGGATTCTAAAAAAATGCTGCGTCACACACTGAAGCTTGTTTAATTTGATTTTAATGTTTGTTTATGTACTGTTGCAGCAGCCGAGGCTAACATCTGAGATATCGTCATCATCAGTGATAAAGTCTTAATCTGTCTTTCAACATGCTGATTTGGGCTGGATGATCATCTAGAAAACCAAATTATGTTCACTCTAGCAGAAATTAGATAGATTTACGAGTGATTGACAGGGATGAGGTTTAATCTTTTGTTTTCTAACTAAAACAAGTTATTTTTGGTCACAGATGTTTTAAAAAAAAACATAAATGTTTTAATTCTTCTTTTTATATCAATGCATGCCTGTCCATAGATTTTAGCCAAGCTAACAGGTTAGGATATTTACTATACGGATGATTATTTTTTTCAGGGTGTAACCAGTTATTAAACCCCAACTGATGCCTGTGGCCGTGGAAAAGATGTTAGTCTGTAAAAGAAGGGTCAAGTTGCTGGCATCAAGCAAAGAAAAGAGATGAAGAAACCTAAAATTGGGATGAAAAGTGGAAGGATAGTTGGGCGTCTGAGACTACTTGGGGCTATGTTTGATAGTGAAAGGGCATTTCCACATGCAAAATGCAAAGGAGGTCAGTAGATTGGTACCGAACAGCTGATGAGCTGATGACAGAAATAAATACCATGACATTTCGCAGGTTTACTGAAATGATGCTTCAGTGAATTCTGCTAGAAATCAAATCTAAAAAGAGTCCAGTGAAACACTAGAGTGACTTTTTCTGCTTATATAAATGTTTCTTTCCTATTCATACTATCTATGTCAACTCAAACAGCAGGCTCTAATTACTGTCATTACTCTCCGTGTGCAGATCCTGTAGTTTACAAGTGAAACTGAAGAAAGTGTCACCACATCGGAGGCAACATCACTCTCTCCATTCATTCCGATGAGGCGAAACCCCCCTGCCCTCCTCCAGCCGTGTGACAGGCGACATTCATACATGTGAAATTTTGGGCTCGTTCACGTCGAGGTGCAAACGCACTTGCAATGCGACACATAACAGTTGATAAGTGTTCAAGTTTTGTTGTCACATGGTACTCCGACCAATCAGAGAGGGTTTCACTGACCCACCAAAGAGCAGAGAGCAGCCAGTCTGCAAACCCTCCCAGCATGGAGGAAGATCATCTTACCCATGTGCCACTTGCCTATTCTTTGATACTTTACGCAATGATTATTCATTCATTTATTGTTGCAGGGAAGCTGGAGCCTATTCAGGCATGATTCCAGGCAAAATCGCCTGACTCTTCATCCTTGGTCCCTTGTCTGTCATAGGTTGCTTGGAAAATGTCGAAATTCCGCCCAATTTTATAGAACTGCTTGGTTTTATCTGGGAGGTGATGAATTTCGCCTGACGCTGTCATTTGTTGCCCTCTGTGTGTGAACCCCATAACACTGCATTAGGTTTGGAAAAGTCAAGTCTTGCATTTCTATTTTCCATTCAGTATTTTCATTTCTAGTCTCCGGCTGATTAAAATGCCTCTCGAACAGAGGTTGATTTGTAAATTAATTAATTAATTTCCTCAAAATGTCCAGTAATTTATTTTTTCCTGATTAATGCTGATTTCTGAAAGTACAATAAACTGTCACAAATTAATTATTTATTATATATATATATACATCTCATCCCAGACTGTAGATAACTGGACAAAGAAAAATTAAGCTAAAGGTGCTTGTTTGCCACAAACAACACACTGTGTTCTCTTTCTTTAGTCAGATTCCCTACAGCATCATTTCTCTTTGTTTTCCTTTGCTGGACATCTTGAATTATCCCTCATAATTAGACCCATGCATGTCAAGTCTCTGCCATTTATCCCACTTTGCCACCCCAGGGCCATAACTCTTTGCCAGGCATGTCTTCTTGTGATTTATGGCGCGATTCAGAGATGCAGGAGAGTTCGCGAGACTACAAGCTGTATTAAGATGGAGGAAGGAGATGGGCCGGCATTCATGGCCAGATGTTGATGTGGCAGCTGGGGTTACATATAGCCCAGAATGCTAAACAATTCTGGAAGAAAATAATCCCATAGTTTCATCGAGTTTCACCCCCTACATTGGACTAATTAAAGATTTTACACAAAGACGTATCTATAGCTCATTCAGGGTATATGCAGGAATCCTGAAGTTAATTTCAATACCTTTTTAAGACTTTTAAAAGACTTTTAAGACCTCATCGCCACCGCAAGATGTGATCAGTAACGCATATTTTGCTTGATCGCGGCCCTATTAGGACCAAACCAAGTATCCCTACTTTAGGTCATAATGCAATATTTATAAAACCATC
>JAVQJG010106326.1:0-20504 GCA_036024015.1 Craterocephalus amniculus | reverse complement strand
CGGTGTGTGAAGTCCCGGCTTTAGCGCGTAGCCCGTAACCCCCCCCCCCCCCCCCCCCCGTCCGGTTGCAGCTGAATGGGAAGGACTGACGTCTGGAGCGGGGCGGACTGGAGGCTGTTTATTTCCAGCCTGTTTGCTTTAGCCGGTGAGAGTTCCAGGCATACCAAGAGCCAGCGGCTGTATTTAGCCAGAGGCTCCGACCGAGGCTTTCCTGCTGCTCCCAGCCGAGTTTGGACTTTGATTGATCTGCTGATTCAGCCTTCAGCGTGTCGTAGTCTGAAATGTTTACCCCACTCTGGATTCTGGATTCTGGATTTTGGACGGCAGAAGTCTGACGCTGTCATGTTTCTGTAAACAGCCTCAGAGACGGGTTAGAGCCAGGTTTCTGTTTGCTTTTCTGAGCCATGTTTGTGTTAAATGATGGTTATTGTGGAGGGAAAGTCGTCCCTTTGACGTCCCGGCTGCTCTGGAGTCGTCTTTGAATGTTTCTTTGACACTCTCCTTCCTGCCCTGCAGAGCGGACGCCGAGATGCCCGAGCGGAGATGAGAAGGACTCGTACTACGTGGAAACCCCGTACGGCTTCCAGCTAGACCTGGACTTCCTTAAGTATGTGGACGACATTGAGCGAGGCAACACTATCAAGAAGCTGAGCATCCAGAGGAAGCCCAAGGCGGCCAGACCGGTGGCGGCGGCGGCTCCTGGGGGGGTCGGGGCCCCGGCTGAATGGACCTCCACAGACTCCCTGTCTTCCTCCAACAGCGACGACAAGCAGTCCCCGCTGTTTTTCACCTCCAGGCCGCCGGACGCCGCCCCTCTGACCCCCACCTTCTGCAGGCTGCCCTGTGAGCCCCCCCTCCCTCAGTCCTACCCCGGCGTCTCGGAGCAGAAGCTCCTCCCGCCGCCGTCGCCCCGCCTCGTCCCGCGGCACAACCCGCAGGTGGAGAAGACGCTGATGGAGACGCGGCGCCGGCTGGAGCAGGAGCGTCTGCTGCTGCAGCCGCCGGCCGAGCCCCCCCCGCCCCGCCGCCGCCTCGCCAGCTTCGGCGGGATGGGCTCCAGCGGCTCCTTGTCCTCCTACTCGGGCTCCATCGCCCACCAGCCCCTCAACGGCCACCTGAACGGGGAGTACAACCCCTACTACCCCCCCTCCGTGGGCAGCTCCATCCGCCACAGCCCCCTGAGCTCGGGCATGGCCACGCCGGTGACTAACGTCAGCCCGCTGCACCTGCAGCAGATCCGCGAGCAGATGGTGGTGGCGCTGCGGCGTCTGAAGGAGCTGGAGGAGCAGGCGAGGAGCATCCCTGTCCTGCAGGTGAAGATCGCCGTGCTGCAGGAGGAGAAGCGGCAGCTGGCCGCGCAGTCCAAGGCGCAGGGCTACGCCGGCTTCCGCAAGCGCTCCTACAGCGTGGGCAGCGCCGAGCAGATGGAGCAGCCGCCGCCCCCCCGCGTGGAGACGGAGCTGCACATCCTGGAGCCGGAGGCCGGCGAGCAGAGCGCCCGGCGCCGCGACGAGTTCCGCCAGCTGGCCGCCGAGGTACAGGCGCTGGAGAGGACGGGCGCCGACGCCACGCCGACCCGGTCGGTCGGCACGCTCACCGACGAGCACGCCGACCCTCCCCCCGCCCGTCCGCAGCGGAGGGATGTGGGCGTGGAGACGGAGCGGGCGGAGAGGCGGAGTGCGGCGGTGGGCGTGACGGAGGCCATGCTGGGGGCCACCAGCGAGGCGGAGAGGGAGATCGAGCTGCAGCAGCAGACCATCGACGCCCTGAAGGACAAGATCTACCGGCTGGAGGTGCAGCTCCGAGAAACGGCGCACCAGATGGAGATGGCCAAGCTGAAGCTGGAGCTGCAGGCGGCCGGCGGCTCCGGCAGGAAGCGGGCCGATAAGGGCTGCACGGCGCGGCCGGACACCTACAACGCCTGCGTGGAGGCCAAGGTGCCGACCCGCAGCCAGGGGGTGGGGGGCCGGCCGGGGTCGGGTCAGAGCACGCAGAGCGCCGCCTGCGGCCCGGAGATCCCCATGGAGCAGTGGCTGGTGCAGCGGCGCGCCGAGCTCAGCGACCGCTGTGTGGGCGTGGAAACGGGTGTGTGTGAGGCGGGCGTGAACACGGAGGAGTCGGTGGACGGTGAACCCGGCAAAGAGTGGCGCTCGGTGGGCTGCGGCGACTGTTCGGTGGACGTGGTCGTCTCGCCCGTGAAGACGCTGGTGTCCCGCGGGACGGACGCCGGTCGGGTCGGCACGGCGGACTCCGGCGTCACGGCGGCGCCGGAGTCCGCCACGCAGCACACCAACACGGAGACGGAGCTCTGCAGCAGGTCCACCAACACGCCGGGCGCCGCGGACACGCACACGCTGACCTGCGACCAGCAAACCAACACGCCGCACACAGACACCCGCACGGTGGCGGCCGGGGACGGGCTCGTCAAAGACGTCGCCTCGGCACGGACGCGCTCCGTCGGCGTGGGAACCGTCACGGACACGTCGGCCTCGCTCGCTTCCACCAAGACCAAAGAGTGCGGGGTGGGGCCCGTCAGCGTCCACGACAACTTCCTGATTGGCCTAAAAACCAGGAACATCGCATGCGGCCCCGCCCAGCCCGGCGTGGGCGGGGACGAGGCGGTGGAGGCGGGGGCGGAGGCGGCCCCGCAGGGCGCCACCGGGCTGGACCATTACATCGAGCGGGTGCAGAAGCTGCTGCAGGAGCAGCAGATGCTGCTGGCGGAGAACTACAGCGAGCTGGCCGAGGCCTTCGGTCAGCCTCAGTCCCAGTTCGAGTCCATCAACAGCCAGCTGGTGAGCACGCTGTCCTCCATCAACTCCGTCATGAAGCACGGCAGCGCCGAGGACATCCGGAAGCTGCAGGCCGACTGCAGCAGAGGTGAGGATGCTCCGGAATCCTCTGATTCCTCTTCCTCACGTATCCGAGTAAAAGCTGTTTTTTCTGTTTCTGGAACCAGAGAAGCTAAATGTCACTGTGATGCAACGTATCAGTTAATGATGGAAGTCACCTTGTGCCATTAGAATCTGATTAAAATGCTAAATTTCGCGCTCTCAGACCTGCAGCTCACATTACTGAGACATTTACGAAAAATATTTCCATTCAAATACTTTATATTCACTCCAGAAATCATTCATTCGCTTCACATTAGGCTGATGTTTGTGTCCAAAGTTACACAGTGACCCTTTAAAGGAGCAAAGCCCACGTTGTAGCTTTATTCCAGAGGTCTTCCCCCTATGACGTGCATGAGCTGCTTCCAGCTGACTTGCTGATTTCCTTCATCATCATGGTGATAAATTCCTCACAGAAGCATATTTCTCTGATTTATAAAATGAACAAAATACTAATAAACTCCTCCGCTGAGAGTTCTCCAAAAAGATTTTAAATAACATTTGACTGAAGATCCAATTTAATTTAATCAGAGTTAAATAAATAAATTTGCAGTTGAGCTGCTCCTGAGCCACCAGCTGATGGAAGATGTCGTCGTTTCTGCTGTCTGAAGGTTTAATGAAGGGGAGCGTGGAGCGTTCACACATGCGCTAAAGAGAATCCTGATAGGATCAGACAGGCCAAAGTTATCTGTGACCCTGAAGAATGCGGCGGGGGGCTTTGGACGGGAACCAACAATGAGCTCATTTCTGCCGGGAGCCAGTAGCGTCGCAGCAGTCGGCCACTTGTTGTTTTTTGCGAGCGGCCCTGCTTGGCTAACACCTCCCCGCCGTGCTGCGAGTTACATAAGAGGCATTCATGTGATATGTGCCGGCTTGTTTCTGCTCCGTCGTCGGCCTTTTGTGGAGCTCGGAAAGACAGACCTGCTCTTTATTTCACTGCGAGGTGTGGAGGAACATCTGGACGGTGTCTGTGCAGATGTTGACGCTTAAATATGAGTTTTAGTTCAGCGCCGTTTGGTTTCTCTGAGTGGAAAGAGTCATGTTCTCTGAGCAGCTGTGGGCATGCTGAAGACTTTCTCATTCCAGCCTGACAAGCAGGTCGCATGAATCATTTCCCAGCTCGATCACGCACACACACACAGCCACACCTTAATGTACATCCCAGTTTTATTTGCCAATCCATTAGCAGTAAGTTTCACCCTAAAGAGAAACGGTTCCTTTGTAGTTTAACTATCATTCCCTTGTGATTCTTTCCAATGCCAAATTGTAAATAAAGATAATAAACAGAGATAAAAATGATAAATGATAAAAAGTAATGTGTATTTCATAATTTACAGTTTGGAAATAGTTCTTCTGCATTTTACCCATCCTAATCATTATGAATGATTAAATAATGAGAGCATACAGTAATATATTTTAATAAATGTATATTAAATTATTACAATTTTCACCTGCAGCCTGCATCTGCCGTTGCTCTGATTTAAAGACGAACTGGCCTTTAAAGACGGACTGTTTCCTTCCTCCATCTTTCAGAGATGGGCCTGCAGCTCCAGACGCCAGCGGGTCAGACGGAGAAGTCTGCATCGGTGACGGCGGCCGCTCCGAGTCCCGCCGCAGCAGATGAACCCGTGCAGCAGCAGCAGATCAGTGCAGCCGAGCAGAAGAGCCGCATGGATCTGCAAATGTCCACTGCTCTTCATGGTAGGACGATGCTTGTTTTCCTCCTTTACTGTTCGCAGAGCTGCCGATGAATCTGGACGGAGTAGAGGAGGGGAAGAGTTGTTTGTGAGACGATTCTGAAGATTTAGAAATCTATTCTTTATGTAACTCTTGGCCACTAGGGGTCCCAAACCGGTAATTTCCCCTCAAATATAAACTTTTGACCCAAATTTCAGCCGAATGTGAGTAATAATGGATGATTTCCGGTGTTAATACATTGTTTAACGTGTTGGGGTTCTGATTGGGCTGCCTTCTGCAGAAAGCAGGCATTGTAACTTTGCAGGAGCAGATCCGTCTCTCATGGATCATGTCACCTGCAGCTTTGCTCTGCAGCTATAAAACACAGCGGGCTGAGCTTCATCCTGCTTTTACTTTGTTTGGATTTGACAAACCTTCTAAGAAAGAGGGGGAACTCGATGTCTGAGGAGCCTAGAAGGAGACGGACTGTTTAATAATGTTGCAATAGCGTTTGTCCCGGAGACGTGGAAGAAGTCTGTGAAAGTTCGGATAGAAATAAGATCAAGCTGAGTCTGCTGGGTGTGATGCAGCTCAAACGTTCCGAATTATTTTAATTCAGTTTGATTCTTCAGTTCAAATCACTTCCTTCGTCTTCACAGGGCGGTTATAAAAGAGCAAGACAGCCGCTTTCTAAAAACACACGAGTCATTTAAAACAACCTGTCATTCGAAAACTTTAATTGCTTGTGTCACAGGCTTTTCCAGATGGGTGGATCCCAAGCGGCACTTCCTGCTCCTCTTGTTATATAAGTAGTCATTTTATTTTCTATTAAAAGGGGTTAACCAAACTAAATCAACATATTTCTCTGAACTTTTACTTAAATGAAACTTGGTAAAAATTAATTTTACTGCTCAAAAACTCATCAAAAAGCAGTTAAGACTAATAAAGTAATAATGCGTGTTTAGCTTTTTAACCAGCAGATGAGCCTGTTTTTCTTCTTTGTTGTTCGTCACGACAAATCTGAGGAGCCATGTGACACATTTCCACCCGCAGAGGAACAGCAGTCGGGTCATGCGGGAAAAAATCACTGAGAAGCATCCATCGGCTGCATATCTGCTTCCCTGTTCAGCCACTGATGCTGCTGCTTATTCGGGGCCTTTCTGAGATCAGTTTAATACCCATGAACATGAACATGAACATGCGTGCAAGACTTTGCTTGTAAAGACCAGAGTAGGATGTAAATATCATGCTTTCATACTCATTTCACTGGCTTTTCTGCACAATAATACAGAAAAATTATGCGAGTTTGGCTTAAAATGGCATCAGATTGTGGACTTTCAGCACCGTACGGCCCCACAAACATCCACATGTCACCTGAAAGCCTCGTCTCTCTCATCTTTCTTTTAAAACAGTTATGTTTTCACAATATCCAACACTTTGTAACTTTGTTTAATAAATGTGCTGTAAAAACCTTCTGGGAAAAGGTCAGACAATTAATAACTGATTGTACCCTGACAGCTTTACCTGAAGGGCTGAATAAAAATGACAGCTAGTGAAGCTATCGCTGGCTGCTAGTAAGAAGGCAGTCACCAATGTTTTCTCCAACCAGAAACCAATAACAGGAAACTCTTTATAAATATTACCAACTTGATTTTCCACTTGGAGATGACAGAAAGAAAAAGAGGAGGAGCTTTGGAAGAAATGGCATATTTACATGTTGATGACCTTGTATCTGAACCATATTTGTTATCCCATATGGTTTAAATATAAGTGTTAATGTATGATCCCTGTACTGAAGTGTCCTTTAACCAATGATGTTTGTAATGCTTTGTATATTTTTCTGTTTTGTCTGTAACACTATACGTGAGGGGCTTGATAAATAAAGTGTCAAAAAAGAAAAAAGTGCTGTAAAAACGGAGTGGATTGGGTTTGACACGCTTCTCGTGACCACGAACGCGTCGGCAGCTCACACCTGTCAAAACACGAGAAACGTGCTGAGCGACTCGCGCCTGTACCTGTTGGTACTGGAACACACACACACACACACACTGTGGCCGTCCCCTGCAGCACTGAGAGGCCCCTCCACGGCGGCGGGCCCTGGCAGATGTGCTGAGTCTTCTGGCTCTCTGCTGGTATTTTTGGTTTTCCAGGCCTGCACTTAAAATGTCTGAGATGCTTCAGGCTTAGAGGAGACTTCCACTTTCTCTCACAGATCAGACAGAAACATCCTGAAAGGGCATCTTTTCTCTCTCTTATTGTGTTTTCGTGGCATTATCAGCTCCAGCTAGTTCGGTTTTGTTAAAATAAATCTGAAATTGTCTGTATAGGTCAGCCGTGCAGCCAGAACACGCTGAAGTCTATCATGAAGAAGAAAGATGGCCGACCCGACTCCAACGGCACCAAGAAGAACCTGCAGTTTGTCGGCGTCAACGGAGGGTGAGACAAAGTTTTACTTTTTGTTCTTAAACTGTTTTTGCTCCTTGTTTGAAAAAAAGGTGCTGCTGTTTAATGTTTACACAGCTGTTGTGTTGACGCTCCGGCTTGTTAACGTGCACATGGGCCGAAGCACGTTGCATGCAAATGTCATGAAATCTGAGCTGCTGAAAACCCCCCCAGTCTCCACGTTTCTCAGCTTCTGTCGCCCCCTTGTGGTGCAGCTATGAAACTACATCAAGCGATGACTCAAGCTCGGAGGACAGCAGCTCCTCCGGCTCGGAGGAAGAGGACGAGGAAGGAAAGGAAGAGGAAAAGGAATGTTTGGAAAAGGAAGTCAAACTGGAGGGAATAAGCTACAAGGAGGAGCAGCAGACGGAAGGAGCAGAGGACGTGGATAAGAAGGAGGAAGAGGAAGGTTTGGAGAAGGACAAGAGAGAGAGGTGGGCTTTAAATTGTTCAACATGAGACAATAAAACAAATGTTCTGCAGTGCAATCAAAGAATATTTAATCCCATGTGAGGAGCAGGAAGGAAGCGCCGCTGGTTATTTTTCATCAACTAGAAAAGACTAAACTGTTACTGAAGATGGTTGTTTTGGTCTCGCTACAGAGACAACAGATAAACGTATTGGAGAAATAATTCAGACTTCTTTTCCTGTCTTACTCATGTCTAAAGTAGGTTATTTTTATGTAATAATCGTTTTGTCTTTGCCTTCAATCTGAAGACACGAGTTGAGTGAGAAGATGCTGGCTGCCTGCAACCTTCTCAAAACTCACCTCAGTGACCCGAAGGCCGTGAGCAGTAAGGATCTGGTGAGTTCAGGCTCGTGTTTAACATCTTTTACCTGCTCAGATATACGTTTAGGATCCAACATGGAGAAAAGTTTCTGATTAGCTACAATAACGTACTTTTAGCTGCGTCAGAGTTGTTTTCATTTGAGGAAGAGGAGCTTGTAATTTGTATCTGTTGGTGAGATGATTTCCTATCTGTGCTGGAGGCCTGGAAGTTTCCTGGTTCACCTGTCAGCTGGAGCTTTTCTCCGGGTGCTCCAGCCCCTACAGTCCATAAACATGCATAATAGATTAACTGACCCTGACCCTAGAACTGAACAGAGGTGGAGAAAATACTGAGAAATTGTAACTGAGTAAAAGTATCGTTATGTTGCTTAAATTTTACTCACGTAAAAGTTAATTCATCCATCTAAAAATGTACTCGTTAAAAGTAAAACGACATATTTCAAGAACTACTTAGAAAATTATAAAACAAAAATGACTTAATTACAGTAACTTGAGTAAATGTAGATTCGGTTCTGCGGGTTTTAGATGTTTTAGATGCACCAACACACCCAGTTTAAACTAAATGATGCCAACAGCTCATTAAGTTCTGCATAACGACTCATTCATTTAGGCCGGGTGTCTTAAACCTGCAGAACAAATTACGCCTAAATATGTTGAATTAAACCAGAACTGCATTCCTGTTTCACACTTTTGTTGTGTTGGGATCATGTTTTTGTAATTGTAAAACATTGGGGAAATGAAACTTCTAAAAAAAAAAGAAAAGTGCCTTATTGAGGAAAAAACATTTTCTGTTTATAACATCTCGCAGAAACCGGTTTGCAAACCAGTAAAACTGGCCAATCAGCTGTTTCCGCTTGCAGAGAATTAACACTGAAGCAGGAATTTTTAAAAACTGCAACACATTTAAAATATTTAACTTATGCAGACATGTACAGTAAAGCTTGTTTTTATATTCTTATATTTGAGATGTTTTTTACATACAGTGATATAAATATTCTATAAAAATAAAGCCGTTATTTTCTTGTCCTATGTATCACTCAGGTAAACAAGGTAATTACAAAGTGTGTTCATTATTATGAATGGAACATGCATACACTGGAAAACAGCCAATAAAAAGGCGTGTTGATGCTGGAACTTACCGCTTAATTGAAAATGACAAAGTGGTTCAACTCTCATATCTCCCAACTAGAATATGATCTAAACCAGGGAAAATCAGAAGCACCAGAAAACCCAACCTGATGTTAAAGAAATGAAACAATACAGGCCTGGAAGCAGAAATCAGATGAAGGCAAAATGAAACTAGCAACAGTCTGAAATGTCTGAGACCAAAAATATCCGTTTTGCCTCAAACTGCACTAAAAGTGCGGCGAGCGTCTGTGTGACGGCCGGTCCTTCCTCCACAGAGAGCCAGTCTGAACACGGTGCAGCACGAGTGGTTCCGCGTGTCCAGCCAGAAGGCGGCGCTGGCGGCCATGGTGGACGACTACCTCGGGGCCTTCCAGGCCGTCTCGCCGGCCGTGCTGCGGCACATCGTCAACATGGCCGACGGCAACGGCAACACGGCGCTGCACTACAGCGTGTCGCACTCCAACTTCCAGGTGGTGAAGAAGCTGCTGGATGCAGGTGAGGGCTGCACACCTGAAGGAGCATCAGTCACTCAGTTATCCATAATAACTGCACAGAAATCAAATCAAACTTTATTTATAAAGCACCTTTCATACATGAAGCATCTCAAAGTGCTTTGCACCATAAAATCAAACGTTGGAAATTAAATAAAAACAAGTTCAAAAACAAAAACTGTTCATCAGTTTTTACATTTATCAACACACACACGCACACACATGCACACACGTACAACAGAACAGAAAATCATCGAGCTACTTCTGTTTCACGAGAATAAACTGTCTCTTTAACTGAAACAATTGTTTAACACATCCTTTAAGCAAAATAAATAAAAGTAGAAATTACAAAATAAAACCAGAGACGGAATACAGACTGAAAATATTTACATACAAATGAAATCATAGAACAATTTGAATAGAATTAAAGCAGAATATACTCATTAATATACTTTTAAAAAAATTAAGATGGGAATTAATGTCAGTTCAGATGTAAAGCAGGTTTAAAACAGGAATATTTGCTGCTGCTGTCCTCAGCGCTTCAGGAAGGCTCTGAAGAACCTTTTCCTGGAGATCTGAGGTTTCTACGGGCCGCAACGTAAAAACCTTTTAGGTAAAAACTCAGAACCAAGAACAAGAAGATCCTTTAAGGTCATCTAGAAGGGAGCAGAATAAAAAGATAAAATTTACAGAAGTTTAAAAAAAATAGTATATAAATGATTGTTTTATCAATTTTGACAGGTCCAAAAACTATAAATAGGATTCTATGCTGGTAGCTCAGAAGTTTACACATAAAGAAAACCAGAAAAAGAATCGAAAATCTCTCCTGAAGCCGTCAGGAAGTCGGCGAGGAGCCTTTAAAACGGTGTTACATGGTTTCTTTCGGGGCTGGTTGAAGTGTGTGTGTGTGTGTGTGTTTGTGTAAAATGTTCAATTGTCTCATTTTTCATCATTGAACTCTTATCACATCTAACATGTTTTTTTAAAAGAAAACCGACGTAAATAAACAGTAGACACTTGCTTTTTGTTGGTGCTGCAGCAGGTTTTATCCACACAGACACACACACAGACACACACACACACCCATGCAGGGAAGGCTCCTCTGACTGATGAGGTCCCGACCGCTTGCTGCTCTGAAACCTTTTGCCCCCTAACGTTCTCTATGACAGCCCACCCCCTCCCATTGTAGTCTTTGTCCTCTCAGTTCCCCGAGGTCTCCCCTCCTGTCACTCCTTCTACACGCTCATGTCTCCAGGATTACCTCCCCTCACGTATCCTGCAGACAATGCATCAAGGGGATGTGATTGACTGAAGTGTGTGTTGTTGTGTCACAGCAGGCAGCATCGGGGGTTTAGACCTCCCCTTCCAGACCCCCCAGGATGGAAAAGTGTCCCCCAGTTGTTTTAAAACGGTGTGTTTTCCAGATGTGTGTAACGTGGACCAGCAGAACAAGGCGGGATACACGCCCATCATGCTGGCTGCGCTGGCCGCCGTGGAGACGCCCTGGGACATGTGTGTGGTGGAGGAGCTGTTCAGTAAGGGCGACGTCAACGCCCGAGCCAGTCAGGTGGGTTACCGGGGTCACCGGGGGTCAAAGGGGGTCACAGATACACATCTTTGTCTGTACAGCAGGAAAATGTTACTTTACTGACACCTAGTGGTGAATGAGGGTAAAGGCAAGAAATATTCCGGATTCCCTGCAAGAAGTGTTCGCTTTGTGTGATGTTCAGAATAAAAATGATCAGATTTTACAGATTTTAGATCCTTTTTCAGATGTTTTTTAAGCATCTGCAGCATTTTATTTAAAATATTTTTTTAATAAAATAATAATTTAGTAAAATAAAGCATATTTCTGGATGATGTCTGAAGATGGAAAAGCAGCACATCCTCGCATCTGATACCTTAGACCTGATATTTTGTGTTGATGTATGAGACAGAAAATGATCTGAGAAAGAGATTGGGTTGGTTTAGATGTTACAAAAGAAGAGAAGAGGAAAAGGAACATTTTTATACTTTTCATTGTCATAAATGTTGGCAAACGAGATCTAATCTTTATTCATTAGACAGAATTACAGAAAGTTTAATCTCTGGATCTAATAGTTAATTCTTCAGCTTCCTCATTGTCAAAGCAACTTTTATTTACATGAACATTTAAAAACAGATGTTGACTAAACTGACAAAACAAATATTGAAAGAATAAATAAATGCGTTAATTAATATGCAAAAAAATGCCGAAGCTCAGTCTGATTTTAAAGCAAGAGAGTAAAAAGAGTCTAAATGAGATTTACAAACAGTTGCTGAGATCTTAATATGGACGACAGAGGCAACAGAAAAAGCTCCGTCCTCTTAGTTTCTTGTTTTAAAAACAAATGTTTTGCTTTTACAATAATAACTGCTGCAGCTTTTTACCAACATTGATGGAATATAAGGTTTTGTTTCCAGAAAAGATCGGAAGAAACTGAGATCTGAACACATCCCACCAGTTTGAGTGTCTTTACACACTTTCCATAGGATATATTTTGAAACCCTACTGATCCCAGACTACATCTGTAATGGATAAAAACCTGGCAGGGCTCTTTTCTGTGAATGATCTTGTTCTAACCTGATCTCCACATCTTCCTTCTGTCATGCAGAGCACATTGAGCTGATTTTATGCGTGAAATGTTTTCTCTTAATAAACCTTCCCAACCTGAAGTAGGAGCGGTTCCTTCATCTGTTCTCCCGTTTCAGGCTGGCCAGACGGGGCTGATGCTGGCGGTCAGCCACGGCCGGATGGACATGGTCCGGGCCCTGCTGGCTCACGGGGCCGACGTCAACATCCAGGACGACGAGGGCTCCACGGCGCTGATGTGCGCCAGCGAGCACGGCCACGTGGAGATCGTCAAGCTGCTGCTGGCTCAGCCCGGCTGCGACGCCACGCTCAGCGACGGCGTGAGTTTCCCCCTGAAACGAAGCTGCTCTGAACTGGTTTGGTTTTCCCTCCAGAGAGACACATGTCGTTACCTCGTTTTAAATATTT
Organism: Craterocephalus amniculus; assembly: GCA_036024015.1. Classification (NCBI taxonomy): domain Eukaryota; kingdom Metazoa; phylum Chordata; class Actinopteri; order Atheriniformes; family Atherinidae; genus Craterocephalus; species Craterocephalus amniculus. The sequence continues at coordinate 8,066 of JAVQJG010106326.1, read as the reverse complement.
GACCTGAAGTCCAAAGAAGAAAACATCACAGCATTTTTCTTGTTTTCCCTGTAAAATTACGTCTTCTGGTTTTAATCTGTACCGAACACCAACGTATGTCATGCTGAAAGAGTTCAGTTCACCAGTACTTCCACTTCTAACTCCTTAGAAACGCATCCGTTTTTTAGTGAACCTGTTTTTTTCTGGGTAGTGACTCCGCTCTGGAGAAAAATAACAGCTTAGTGTTGGAAAACCTCTAGAGGGCACCATTTATACGTCAGTGTCTCCACTTTTACTCACATTTACTGTGACAGAAAAGACTCCGTAGTCTAACTTCTATCACACGAGATCCAGCTGAAAATGTAAAAAGATCTGATCACAACCAAAAAACCATCCACCTTGTTTCATGTGTTTATGTTGTGCACATAAATGGGTGTGAAATTAAACCCACTTTTATTATCTGTTCCTAATTTAGTGTTTTAATGATGGCAATACCTGTGCAAGTCCAAATGATATTCATTCATCCAAGCCTGCATGCATACAGATCTGCTAATGTACAGAGTTTATCGGAGTGTCCTTTTTTATCGTGGAGGATAGTGAAGGCATGAGCCAGTCTGCCTCTAACTGGCTATGAACCAACTAGTTTCATTATAAATGTCACTGTTTCCTGGGCTACTTAAAAGAAATAATAATAATTGTAAGCCTTGAGTATACTGTAGCCACGTGTCCAGGGACGACTGGATCCCTTTAACCCTTCTGATGCGTTTGTATAAAACTCTAAATCTGCAGCCTGCTGCGAATAACTATAGGATGAGCAATGCAAGGTTTCTGGCTGGCAGGGTGCAGAAAACTGTTTTAAATCTAAAGTTACTCAGGTGTTTGAGGGGACAGGTTCACCATTACCTTTAGTTTTTTTAGAGAAGGAAAGATTAAACCAGCTGTCACTAAAATCAGATGAAACGGACTAGAGTAATAATAAATAAAGGTTTAATGAAAATCACAAATCGTGGTTCTATAGAAATATTTATAAAAACCAAGCAAAAAAGATGAGAAATTAACATTTTGCGTCGCTCATCTCATGATTTAATCTTATGTATTTTTTTCAATTCAATTGAATTTCATTAAATTATAATTTAGCAAATTTATATTTATGACTTTTTTCAATCTGCTGTTATTGAATTACTATTAAGAATTTAGCCTTTTCTTTAATGGAGGGAGACTGATCTGGATGTGATGTGTGAAGTTTCTGACTTCCTGTCCGCTCCTTTAGGATGAGAGCAACGCTCTGTCCATCGCTCTGGAAGCTGGACACAAAGACATTGCAGTGCTGCTTTACGCTCACGTCAACTTCTCCAAAGCCCCGTCGCCGGTGAGTTCAGCCTGGAGCAAAAAAAAAACCTAAAACTTCCAACTTTCTAACATGTGCTGCTTGTGTCGCTTAGGGAACGCCACGACTCAGCAGGAAGACTTCGCCAAGTCCCACTCGGAGGGGGATGTTCGACTAGACCCCCTCCTCTTCCTCACAAACGCCGCACTGCTATTGGTTCTCGCTGAACGACGCCCTCTTCACTGCCAGACAGGGGACCCGATCTCAACCAACCAATGAGATTTCTGGAAACTTTTTTTTTTTTTTTACTTGCCTCTATGATGAGCCCAAAGTGCCCTTTAAATATGAATGTAACCAGCTGCTGCCTCAAGTCCCGACCATCTCTGACACATTCGACACAAGCTGCCTTTTTTTTTTTTTTTTTTTACTTGTAAAGCTCCGTGTTGATCGTTCAGGAGCACCAAAATGGAAAATGACCCATCATGTTAGAGGAATTATCTCCTGTATATATCCTCCATTTTCCAGTCTGACACACGTACGACTCACATGGACTAACGGACGTTTCTTAGACTGGGTTGTATTTTTCTGCAAATACTTTGTATCTATTTAAAAAGAAGAATCACAGTATTTTGAATATTTCCTTTTACTCAACAATCCATGAAGTTTATATATTTATCAAAGTATAGTTTTAATGCAGATGTGTATTTCATTGTACATACGGTAATCAAAGAGTCTAGTTCTTTCTTTGTGTCCCGTTTCTTCCCGTCACTGTCATGTGTAATATATGCCATCTGTCCTAGCGTTCATCAAGGTGCTGACTTTCATCTTCAAATGAGAATTGAAGTGCCTGAAACTTTGCCTTGCAACGATAAGCGTCGATTAAAGAGTCTAAATCAGCTCCTGTCGTTGGATCATTAGAGGAGAAAACCTCTTAACAAGGTCTTTGTGCACATTATCGGATGCTAACGTGTAGCATATCAAACTCACAGGGTGGGATAGTAAAACGGGAAAATATCCACTTTATAGCTTCTGCCAGTTTCTCCACTTCAAGCAAACCTCACAAACCCAGCGTCGTACAAAAGCAGTGGCTCATCACCGCGGCTAAAAACTGTGAGCTAGAACCAAAGAAGAGTTCATAAAAAATAAATCGTATCTTACTTTTGCTCTAAAAACCCTCCTATGACTCTGTTTTTTTCTGAAATGAATCCTAAAACCTCCTGGTTTCCATGGAGATGTGATCTACATCAATCATATGGTCAATGAGTCAATGATATCGATCCAAAATCCTAACATCGGCCAGAAGTCGATAGAATATCCAGTTATCAAACACACTTTTATTTTGAAAATCTTTTCTTTTTTAAATGAATGTTAATGCCAGAGCTCAGGGATAAAAAGTTAAATGATGATCTAGTTGCTTTTTGTGATGAATAGAAATAATTGTGATCAATCACTCATAATGCTTTATATCGTTTCATATTGATGCATTTGAGATTTTGGCAAGCATCGAATCACCGTATCGATATATCGTGATCAAACCAGTGATTCCCAATCCTAGCTCATCTTACATTATCTTGGGGTTCCCTTCTTTCTGCATCATCATGGTATTAACCACATTAATTTTTGGTGCTATCCTTACCTGCACAATGCTTCTATTAAAACACCTGTAAACCTGCTCAGGTTCCACTTTCACACCGTTCCTCGTCATACATCAATCCTACAGGACTGGGATGCTGTCCTCTGGCTTTCACTGAAAGTAAATGTTCTTTTTTTTGGAGAATATCATTCAGCAATGTTAGCAAGATGAGTTTTTTATAGTTTGTTTTTTCACTTTACTTTTGAGAAATATTCAAATATTATATATTTTACAGCCACCATGAGACATCATGAGAATACCTCCATAAATACAAGTCCTCCTTCAGTTAGTTACTTTCACAAATCAGGTCTTAACAATTTTCCAAAATTCACCCACTTTTCTAAACATCGTACAAAAATCTCCATCTTTAAGTTCAATTTGAAGGTAACGTTTTCCATCTTGTGAAATTCCTAGCATTACATCTAACCAGTTATCAGTGGTAGGTCCTGCAGGCATTTTCACACTCCAAAAATATCTGTCAGGGATACACCCAAAGTAAATCGCTTTTAAGTCAAAAGGTATTTATAAATTGAAATTACTCTGCAGTGCACTATAGATATCCATGTTTATAGTTTAATATCATTTGCAGTAACTGTTTATCTCAACATCCCAAATTCCTCCAAAATTTAATAATTAAAAAAAAAAAATCTATAAATCAGATGTGCAGCTTTATCTCCTCTGCATCAGATTTACACAGAAACATACACATGAGTTTCTGTTCTTTGAGAAAAGATCTTTCAAAAAGTCTGATTTGAAAATGGACACAAAAATAAAAATAAGCAAAACAAAGCTGAATGGCAAAAATGCTTCAGGACCCCCCCCCCATTTAATTTCTAAGCCGTCAAATGGCCTGAGTTCAAGGTTAAGTTGCTGAGGCAGAGAGCTGATTTCCTTTGGTCACACAGTTATCGCAGCACTGGGGAATGTGCAGCATTAACTGAAACTTTTATCTCCTTCATGGGTTTAAATGTCAGGAAATCACGATGGTTCAACAAAAAACTAAAAGGAGGCGGCAAGAGAAAGTGTCCCTACGGTTACATTACAGTTTAGATCCATCATTATTTTCAATTGCTGAGACTTTTACAGGTGAATTTCAGCTTACAGGAGGAAATAATCTTTAGAAAGAAGTTCCGAAGTTTTATCCATTTGTCACAGATACCAGCGTTCTTCCAGTGCAACCCGTCCAAGAACAGACAAACAACAACGTGAACAGGATCAGGTAGATCAGGTACTCCCAGCCTTTCCAGGTGCATCCAGCAATCCAAGGAACTGGTATCGGGATGGAGAGCGGGCATCACAGACGGGGAAGCTTCGTGGGGGTGGAGTCCGTGAACTCAGTTCATCTCTGCCGCCTGAGATGGAGGAAGACCTCCGACGCGAGGATCCTCAGAACCCATGGGATAGGAGCGGGGGAGGAGGGGGGACTGATCAGCTGTGCATCCTTAGGGAGACTGATAGTGAGGGGGTGCCAGGTGTTGATAACAGACTTTGTTCGGGAACAGGCAGCTTTGTTTTCTGTCTACATGAGTCCATGGCGTCTCCAATCAGCCGAAATGGGGATCAGTTTCCATCAACCCGAGCAAACAATCCGGTACAGTTCTAATCCATTCATCGATCGAGTCCCGGGACCGCATAAAGTTTGCCAGAAATGGCATCCAGTCTGCGGCCCTGCTCATTCTGCCCCTGAGTTAGTGTCCTCGACAGCCTGCCAATGGCTGCCGACAGCTTTCCAAGCTTGAGATACATCAGGTAACTACCAGCTCCAATCAGCAGAAACCTGATGATCAGAAATCCAAATAGAGCAGCTTTGTTTTGCTCATTTGAGTCCGCTGACTGAGTGTTTGGACGTGAAAAACCCAACAGCTGATTGAGTCAGACTCGCAGACCTGAGCGTCTTCAGACCGACGGGTCTCCTGATGGAAAGAACAGAAAAAATATTTCCAATATATCTGTTTGTGACTTAAACATTAAAACACTGAAATTTCAGCCATCTGACCTACGGAAGAATAAAAACCAAATATTTCTGCCTGCTTTCTAAAAATAAAGGTAAAAAATGATCTGACCTGTACAGAGGCACCATGGAGGAGCTGGACCCGACGCCCAATCTGGAAGGTGTGTTTTTGTGGTTTTGAGTAGGGCTGGACTCAGAGCTGAGGTTACTGGGCCGGCAGCGGGTCACCTGGAAGCTCCGACCTGGATCCAGGCTCTGTCCACTTGAGGAGCCATGAGAAGAAGAAAACAACACAAAGTTCCTGTTCACCAGCTAATTTTAGTCCATACAATTAACAGAAATCTGGAAGTAGAATAAAAGCTAAGAGCAGCTTGGCTAAGTCTGGAAAGGTCTTGAAGGTAGAGAGGAACCACAGATCTGGATGCTAAAACGAACAGAATAACCCTAAAACCAGAACTATACAGTCTGGATGGAGACGACTGGTTCATCTGTAGCATTTCGAGCATTAGCCGCATGCTGCTTGTTTACAGGACAACATGAACCAAAAAAGCTGTTAATGATTAATTATGATGCTTTTAAAACTATATCTGCATAGTGAAACTTTGATAAACCAGTAAACACTCCTAGGTAAACTAACAAACTGTTTTAGAGGTTTTGCTGTTCAAATCTGAAACTTTGTATTATTTAAGGGATGTTTAAAAGGAGTTTTTTTCTGTCTGCGCATAAAACGTTGACCAGAACTTATCATCTCACCTGTGCCATGATCCAGCATTACATGGAGTCCAAACTCAACCAACATTCTCCCTGGGGTGCTTAAAGCCTGCTAAATCTAATTTATGTTGATAGTCAAGAAGAAGCTGCCCTGAAGATGAAACTCAGGAAGCTTTAATAATAATTTCTACAGTTTTATTCCTAATTGGGACATCAGAATCTGTATTTTACCCATCTGTAGAGAGCAGTGGGCTGCTGTAGTTTGGTATTCAGGGAGTAGGTGGTGGTTTAGGGCTTTGCAAGTTCACTTTTAATGTTTCGGGAAAATTTTTGATTGACAAAATAAAATTATCAAGCTGTGTTTTGCTGATGGTTTGCCATTGTTTTCCACTTTCCTGCGAATAAAGCATGGATGTGGACGCAGCAGATCTGAGATTTGTTACCGAGCTTCTGCAGCAGTGCGGGAGGCCCGCGGCTCGTCGGGCCTGCTGTTCTCTGCAGCTGAGGTGGAGACTGCATGTCTGTCCAAAACTACCAAGGCCTTGGACATCAGCTGCTTACACCGGGCGACAGAGTCCACCCCCGAGTCCTGCTCTGTGGGTTCCTCCTGCAGGGATCAGAGCCAACATCGGTGCTGAAGTCATGAAAACAGGCTGAAACTGACCAATCAGCTGAGATAAATATTTGAAACAGATTGTTTTCTGCTACTTTGTAACGCAGCCGTGTGCTGCCTTCAGTGCATATTTAGAAAATCCCGATAATAAATCATCACGCGGTTCATGTCAGAGTGCACAGAGAGAGCGCTTTATGAGGAACACCTGCTCAGTCGCTCGTTAACACAAGCAGCTCATCAGCCAATCACGTGGCACATGTGACCTGGAAGGTGGCATGCTTGCTGGTCTGAGTTTTTACTGGGATTGTCACACAAAACCATCTCTGGGCCTTCCGGAGAAAAAGAGAAAATATCCAGAATGTCTTCTTGATGTCAGAGGAGACTGGTTGGAGATGACCGAAAGGAAACAGGAAGCTCAGATCATCTCCAACATGACAACGTTTGCATCACCTTGTTGGATCAATCGCACTAAGAATGAAGGCGTTTCTGGAGGGGAGAGGATGTTTAACCTGTACCAGCAGGGTGGAATGAATGAAATGGCCGGTGAGTATCTATGAGGGCACAATGCCTAACAATGCAACAGGATTAACTGAGCATCTGCAGCTTGTCTTATCTCCATGGAAGCAAATGATGATGAATTGAAAAAAACAATATAAAAAAACAGCATCATATTTGTCTCATCTATAAACCTGTGAACGGTCTGGCTCAACACTACTTCAGGAATATGTGGAAAAGCTTGATGGTAACAGCAGCAGCTCGGCCATTAGAGGTGACTGTGAAATACAGCTTAGACGCTTCATATTTGTGCAAAATGTTCTGTTAAATGATGCAAACATTTGTATGAATCTATATGTATATGTGTGTGTGTTTGTACAGTATTTATATACATGTGTGTATATGTATGTATGGTTTTATGTGTGCGAATGCATCTTCGAATATGTCCACTGACTCATTTTAGAATTATAAGTTCCCTGAAGTCGCAATTTCACAACTAACACTGCAACCCACGTTGATTTTTACTAATTGTTATATTTTGTTGCATTTTATTTTTGTTTTCTTGTGGTTTCTGTTGTGGGACTACGGAGGAAAATTTGCACTGTCCTAAATCTGGTATATTTACAGAAAACCTTATCCATTAATACACTGTCCCATTCAAATAAATAAGATTAATAAAAATAAAAATTTCAGTTTTTTTCTGATTTATAAAAAGAACAAAAATTTATTTTATTTATGTTCTGACTGGATTGACGAAAAGAATATATGTAAAAAAAACAAAAAAACCATTTGAGTTTAAAACCGAATTTTTAGCCAGTAAATGGAGTGTGATGTGAGATATGCAGAGATATGAGATATGTTTAGAGAAGCAGTTCTTAGCTATTATAATGCTGCAAACAAGTGGAACATTAGATCATGATGTGCGTTTTACTTAAGACTTAAAGCGGATCAATGCAAGTCTGGGTATGTTTCCCATGCAGTGCGCACCCCAAAGCTGTAGGGGGAGCTCCAGAGCGAGAAACTAGGCGACAGACGAAGAAGAATGTTGTAAACAGAGGCAACTTACGGTTGTCTTCAACAGGCTAGGGCTAGTCAGCATGGCTTCAAAGGCATCTAGTAAAGTAATTATCAAAGCAGTATAAAAGCAAAAACCGAATCGCAGAGTAATCATGTATATTTGTCCAAACGGATTTACGACCGGCCTTATAGCGCTAGTCTCGTGTATCGCGAGACTTCCTAACCAAAACAAGCGCGAGCGTCAATGGGCTAAACTGCAAGCGCCGTTTCTGGTAGGGGGAGACCCGATGGAGGAGGAAATGTCCGCTTTTTCATCAGAACAGGTCAGTCAAGCAAAATA